>WSXT02116429.1:0-11060 GCA_011762715.2 Neuroterus valhalla | reverse complement strand
TACAAATGCCTATTTATATTCCACAATGAATTACGATAGAAACTAGAAAACAGGAAAATTACGAAGCAAAATAACTTCAACTTCAATAATAAATAGAATTTCAGAAGTCGATAAAAAGGAGAGTGTAATTATTAGTTATTATGGAGTGAAGTTTCAAAGATTTGAGAACTCCACTAAGACCTCTCCATGTAAAAAAAGTGACTAAAAAGTGACTTGGGAAAATAAAGTGACTGAAAGTGACTTAAGTGACTGAGTGGTAATTAGTATTTGAGTGGCGTTCTGTGAAATGTCCAGTTTTCCACTTTGTTTTCAAGGGACTTCAGTTATGTGGAGTTCACAAAAACGTGAGTCTGTAATTACTACGTATTTTTCCTCATATCCCCCACTCTATGACAAATTCTGTAATTCCTCCGGTACAAATTTTTCCCGTGTAGTTCGTTTTGATTCTTAGCGTTTTTGACGTTGAATTTTCGAGTGAAAAGCCCCTCGGTCTTCACCTGCGATGAATACCGAGTCAAATGATGGAGACATGCCGATTGCTGTGTTGACAATCCATGTATCCGCATCTTCCATAGCTTGCATTACTGTCAAGTCAGACACCTCGAACTTTTTTTCAGCATTGTGATCAAACCGTGTTTATTTGCTCTTTTGGACAGAAGTTTTTCTCGTGTGACTGTTGCCATCACCGACTCTCCAAAATGAATATCTGCACAAGAGTATTTTTCTAGAGACGTAATCCTTTAGCACGCTTTGCACAGTAAAGAAAAAGTGTGAATGAAACACTCGCCGACTACTTGGGGTAGTCTGTAGACATGTGCGTGATTTGCACCTTGTTATATCAGGCCACAACTCTATACATGCATGTAGCCTAAATGCATGCAAAGCAGACGATCTCTTCACGTGTTGTCTATTACGACCACTGATATATATGACACTCTGGATAGAAGATAAACCTGTATATCAAGGTTGAAGCGCGGGCACTTTTCGATGCATTATAGCGCACGCTGTCCCGAATAGGCATGTTAACATAGTCAACTGACTCAAGAACATTCTGCAATTGACGGCTCCAACTCAACCCGCGATAATGACGTCATCCACTATCCAGGGTATAATACAGATCAGGCCCGCTTTCGTGACGTCATTCACTATTAAGTGTACAATATAGATCAGTGTCTGAGGGCCCTCTATTGAGTAAGAATAATCAAGCTGCCATCATGGTTCCGAGACCTGTAAGAAAAAGAATGGCACACTGCCACATAACTTTTATCCTCATCCGGCGCATAGGTTTTCGAACCGCGGTAGCTGCTTGCATATTCCTATCTAAAAGACGGCCCTTATTGTAACAGATATATTCACCATGTACGACATGGATGCTGCTTTTGAAATGCATGTCATCTGTTACAGGTGAGAAAGTTTTGTAGAGAGAAGATTTGATGTACTCACGCATTCCATCATTGGAAAATAATGATAAAGGAAATAGTCCTGAAGTTCCTGAAGATGCGAACTGTAACGTTCGCGAAACGTCGAGAAATTTTTTGTAGTTTGTACACGATCGAAACCGAAAATACCTTATTCCATCGAAATAGGGCAAGATCAAATTTCAGATATTCTTGCAACTCTTCTAATTGTTTAGTGATATACATTCTCCGAACAATAAAAGAGGATCGATGGGAATCGCAACGTCATCAATTGTTATGCTGCAGTTTGCAGCTGAAAGAGAAATTACTCTATCCTGCGTTTTAACTTTATGTAGTCAAAATCTTGACCGATTATTTTCAAAATTCTAAGCATAACAATCTTTTGAGATTTATGGAGATAGTTTCATTTCCAGGGAAGTAACTAGCATTGCGACGTGGGCGCAGACCCTTCCTGGACCTACATGTTGCTTTGAATAGGAAGAGGATTCCAAAGATCTGAAGTCTAACCTATATATTCTTCTGGGTTCAATTTGCTAATGATCCATTCAATTAATAAACATTTCCTGATCTTACTACCGCTTTTGATTTAAGAAGGGTATTAAGATAAGAAGGATAAAATCAATTTCAATCAAATATTTTACCAGTTAGTATTCTAGATCAAATCTCAACAATACACTGATATTACTCAGAAACGTTTTCTTGTTCCTTAAGCTTAAGCTTATTTCACACACTGAAAAAAATGATCCATATTACTAGAACCTAGTTTTCTGTCAGCAGGAGCTACTTACAAAAGTCAGGAAATAAATTACAAACATAAAAACGGAACTTTTTCCCTACCAGAGATCTAATCTACTAAATCATAGGTGCTCGACAAAAAAATGTTATCTAGTCAATTACTGTAGTCTCATACCAACTAGGTTTCTAATGCAGGATTGTTTCAATCGACTAATTATTGTGAGCAAGGGAAGCTTCATCTCATAATTGTGCAAATTATAAATTTTTTATTTACAATATCAGCAACTAGGGAAAATTTAATCAACATCGAGGAAAAAGGTGTAACAATTCCCCGGTCTCAGATGGTAACTTCTGACTCACGAGCGATTCAATCCGAAATAATGAGAGAGCGCAGGTTGCAAGTTTAATGCTCAAATTATGCCGAGTCTCAATTGAATGAGCGAATTAGGGATAAGCGGACAAGAGAAATTTGATCTTGTTTGCATAATCTCTTCGGTCCACTAGCAAAACTATCGAGTAGGAATTTATTCTGAATCAATTGAAACTATTTTGGATTATTCCGGAACCTGTATCCGAACGTATACGTATTACTTCCAAACATTTAAGAACGAATTTTTAATGCTTGCTTACCCGGCATCAACCCAAATTTCAATTATGACCAATCCGAGGCAAGTTTTTATTGCTTTTTATTCTGAAACGAAACAAAGCCAATTTTCAATGATTCCAAATCCGAACATCAATAGTATTTTTGATCCTTCTCCATACAAACAAGACAAGAACGAATTTCCAATGCTCCTCAATTCGCCATCAAGCAAAATTTCCATCCGAACCTATATTTCAATTCTCCTCAATCCGAACCAAATTTGTAGGGCTTTTCAAATTTTACATGGATTTCAACTCTAATCCTTCTCAATCTGAACCATTGGAAAGCAAATCTTCCATGATTCCAAATCTGAACATCAACAGCAATGTTGATCCTCCTCAATCCAAAACATTTCAGAATGAATTCCCAATGCTTGTCAATCCAAATTTCAATCCGGACTTACATTTCAATTCTGCCCCCACGGGACTTGGGAAAAGGAGGGACTATGTGATCTACATTATTTTTGAGATCAGCCACAGGGGTGCCTTCACGTACTTACAAAACTTAGGAAAAGGGGAAGGTATGTGACCAACATTATTTCTATGACCAGTCACAGGTATTACTTTTCACCCCAACGAGACTTGGAAAAAGGGGAAAGTACGCATACTTTCCCCTTTTCCCAAGGTCACAGGGATGACTTTCCACCCCCACAAGACTTGAGCAAAGAAGGAGGTATCTCGTTTCCATTATTACTATGACCAGTCACATATGGAGCCTTTGCACCCTTACGAGACTTGTGAAAAGGAAAGCTTTGTCACCTACAGTATTTCCATGACTAGTCACAGGGCTGGCTTCTTGTCCCTGCGAGAATAGGGAAAAGTAAAAGGTATGGGATTTACATTATTTCTGTGACCAGTCACAGGGGTACCTTCACGCCCCAACAAAACTTAGAAAAAGGGGGAGATAAATCTTCTCTCTACAAAACTTTCTCACCTTTCACAGATGACATGCATTTTAAAAGCAGCATCCATGTCGTACATGGTGGATATATCTGTTATATAGATTCGTATAACATCGCATCGAATTTGTCGCACCAATCTGCGTGAATCGCGTGCAGTACATGATGCAATGTTGTTTTTTTATTCATATCCACCTGATGCAGCCAGAAAGAGCACACGCACCTAAAACTTGGGGGTAAATTTTGTTGCTGATAGAATTTGAACGGTGTTTACATTACCTTGTCCTTTTGGACATGAGAA
Source organism: Neuroterus valhalla (assembly GCA_011762715.2). Lineage (NCBI taxonomy): Eukaryota > Metazoa > Arthropoda > Insecta > Hymenoptera > Cynipidae > Neuroterus > Neuroterus valhalla. The sequence continues at coordinate 7,065 of WSXT02116429.1, read as the reverse complement.
GCCAAATATATAAGTATATGTTCCGTCATGGTCTTTGAAATACAGATGGTCTGCTATTTGCATTATGTGAAATAAGGGCCGTGTTTTAGGTAGGAATATGCAAGCAGCTACCGCGGTTCGAAAACCTATGCGCCGGATGAGGATAAAAATTATGTGGCAGTGTGCCATTCTTTTTCTTACAGGTCTCGGAACCACGATGGAAGCTTGATTATTCTTACTTAATAGAGGGCCCTCAGACACTGATCTATATTGTACACTTAATAGTGAGTGGTTAATAGTAGGTTTAGTTGGAGCCGTCAATTGCAGAATGTTCTTGAGTCAGTTGACTATGTTAACATGCCTATTCGGGACAGTGTGCGCTATAATGCATCGAAAAGTGTCCGCGCTTTAACCCTAAGATACATGTCTATCTTTTATCCAGAGTTTATTATAGATCTGTGGTCGTAATAGACATCACGTGAAGAGATCGTCTGCTTTGCATGCATTAAGGCTACCTGCATGTATAGAGTTGTGGCCTGATATAACAAGGTGCAAATCACGCACATGTCTACAGAGTACCCCAAGTATTCGGCGAGTGTTTCATTCACACTTTTTCTTTACTGTGCAAAGCGTGCTGAAAGATTACGTCTCTAGAGAAACACACTTGTGCAGACATTCATTTTGGAGAGTCGGTAATGGCAACAGTCACACGAGAAAAACTTCTGTCCAAAGAAGCAAATAAACACGGTTTGATCATAATGCTGAAAAAAAGTTCGAGGTGTCTGACTTGACAGTAATGCAAGCTATGGAAGATGCGAATACATGGATTGTCAACACAGCAATCGGCATGTCTCCATGTCTCCATCATTTGACTCGGTATTCATCGCAGGTGAAGACCGAGGGGCGTTTCACTCGAAAATTCAACGTCAAAAACGCTAAGAATACGAACTACGTGCCAAATCCGCCGGAACCGTTTACTGGAACGCAAAATCCGGAAATTTTATTCATCATTCTGAATTCATGAATTACTGTAAGCGTTCGTTAGAGATGTAAAAGTTTGAAGACAACTTGCGAATTTATGAAGAGCTTGGCTATCATTGCATGAAACTGCCCGAATGCAGTATGATATCAAGTGAATTCAGACGACTTCAGTGAATTAAGGCACGACGCTGAACGTAAGAACCGTACCAAAAAGAGTAGACACGCGCTTGCGCAGGCCGGTACAGATATATTGTTTTATACGATATTATACCAACTTCCGTTTTCCTCTTCTTTTGAAACCCCGATTTATCGATTTTCTTGGAACAAGCTGGCTAACTAAGTCTCGGAAATTGAGAATCGGAATTTCTAGTTCTACTTCTGCAGTCAACTGTTTCTAAATTTAAAATTAGAATGATCATAACCTTTAAGTACTTATAAATAATTGACATCAAAATGTTTGATGGCAGCCTTAATTCAGAACTGCGTTTTCAGTTAGATTAACAGTCATCGAGATTTTAATTAGGAAGTATAGCTTCAGTTCTGAATTCTCAGAAATACAAAATTCCTAGGATTAGCTCACAACGGATTTTCGATGCATTCCAGCGCAAGAGGGGAGCAGCCAACAAATCAGAAGGTCTGACTCTCCCCACTTGTACGCGCGCAAGATCCTTTGCGAGTTTTTCGAATCGACGAAGAATGACAGTAACTAGGCAAACCATACATCAAATGGCCAAGCATATGAAGCTTTAAAAGCGATCTTTAAGCGTTGAAGAACAGTAGAGAAAAGATAAAAATGCTTAGTATAACAAAGACACGCGGGTTTCCTAATTTTTGTCCATCAGAAAGGAGTGAAAATAATTTCACATACATTATTTTCGGGATGAGTAGCCAAATGGCGAAAATAGGCTAGTCGCCTCAAATCCGGGACGACTAGACACTTCTTTTAGATTGCTGACTGCGTATTAGAAAATTAAATCCGCACGTTTTTGATTGAATTAGATTGAATCGGGATAAAAATGATGGCATAATTGGGATTGCTTTGGAGTGAATTCCTATTCGAGGCTTTCGCCAGGGAATCCTCATACAGAACCGTTAGGCCAAGAGACATTATTCATCGGGTGATCGGTTGCTACATGACCGAATCGCGGAATACGACGAATAAAGTCGTAAATTGTCTGACGGTGAATAATGGAGATCGGCCCTGTTCTTCGCCTGGACCGGTAAAGGAGGCTGTGTTAACGGTCCGCAACAGCTGGTACACAAACCACCTAACGATCTTCGATTGCACTTCTTTCAAGAGAAGGTGTAAGATTATATGTTAAATTGGCGCACTCCATCTCACTATAATTACAGTAAGCCTCTGGATGCAAAATTGAGGCTCTGCATCGAATAAGCGGAAATACCATTTTCTTATTCAAGCGCGAATGAATTCTGATACAGCCAAAACGCTTACAGACGTATGTGGAAAATACCAATACAAAAATATAATAAAATTAATATCAATGGACGGGTTGGGTGCAATAATAGTATTCTAATTCGTTATTCATTTGTCCCTTATGGAGTTATGTACGGAACAAATAAAAAACAACTAACTTCTTAAAAAACAAGTACGTTTGCTCGTTTTGGTAACATCATACTGAAATGCCGTGACGGTTGCCAAAATTCTCCTATATAGAGTAGTACATTAGGAGTTTTTTTTATGAATACAAATAGCAGAGTATGCAGCCCGCTTTACACGCACTAAAACCCGCGGTTTTCACACATGTATTGACGATAATATATTGTGCACCAAGAATACTTACTTGTTTTTCCTGCAAAAATTTTTATTTTCCCTACCCAAAACATTTCTCACATAGAAAATTTCCTACACGGAATTGTAACTATTTGGGAATATAACGTATAATATTTTCCTACACATAATCTATTGTACAAACTCTTTTCCGTACTTAAAATCGATTCCACATAAAATTTTCCCATCACAAATAACTTTCTAGAAATAATTTTTCCTACACAAAGTGAATTCGACCATAAATTTTTCCTACATAAAATGTATATTCATAATATATGGGTCATTCCACGTCAGATTTACCACTTCAAGAATATAATAAAGATCACTTTTTTAAAATGCTCTCAAGCAACAATAATTTATTCATCAAAATCTGGATTTTTTATAATTAAGTTCATAATTCTTCATACTTTGACTTTGTAATATGCGAAAAATATTTAGTATTCATTTATCCGGGAAAGATGCAAAAATGTCAAACAAACTGCATTTACAAAAAAAAGGTATCTCCGAAATTGAATTTTTTCCTACGTGATTTTGCAATATACTTTAGAGAGTATCTCATGAAAATTTCAGAGTAGACCATCAATAAGTTTTTGAGATATGACAAATAATGTAGAGCCGTTTCACTTCGAGCGCGAGCTGCTGCATCGTCTTAGTTTACCACGAGCATGCGAAGACAAGTACGCGTAAACGACTTCGCATGCTCGTGATGAACTGGGTAACGCGTTGACTTACGTGTTTGTGGATATTTCCCAAAATGATTTCAGTCAATAAACTTTGAATAAGAGTCAGCTATCATTTTTTGCAAATCATGTTAAATAAATCATGTTTACCAAATTCGTTTTATGCATACACAATGTTTTTAATATTATCGAAAGAACAACAATTCGTGTAAGCTGTAGTATTTCGAAGGAAGACATTTCTATACAGATCGGTAAAATCAAAAGTATTCACTTGAAATTTCCATGTTTATTTTCACTATTATTCGAAATTTGTGTAGGGTAAATTTTTATTTTTATGTCTCCTTTGCAGTTTCGGAATTTTTGCAAATCACCAATATATTAGAAAAACACCCATCATTATTTGCCTATTCATACAATTCTAATGCCGAACTTATTCGACTATCTGCACTCATTTGTAGACTTGCTCTTCGCATTTTTCTTTTCAGAGCCTCACCTGCTCCGTCACAAGGGCCTTTTCCATGTGCGATGGCTTGGAAATGCCACTTTGCATAACAACCGAAATCTTGCTCATGGTGATAAATAGTTGAAAAATGTTTCGCGTTTTTGAATTGATGGGGCGCTCCGTCCGAAAAATTGTTGCCTGGTCTTGATTCTAATGAACACCAGGGACAGCATTTTGGATGAGAAACGCATAATTTTCTGCAAAATCAAAAATAACAAGACATTGCTCATCTTGCAAATTTTTTTACATTTTTATAACAAACTGCCTGTTAATTCGCGATAAAAGAATGAATAAGGAATGCTATACCGGATTCGCAAAAGTTTTGAATGAATTGTTCGGTTGAAACTGTTACAGATTGTTTAGTCGTTCTAGGTTATGAAGAGCACTGTTTGTAACTTATCTGCGGAACGTTATTTTTCTCAAAAACTTTCGAAAAAATAGGGGCCGAAATTTCGAGTTTCGGGCATTCTTGACATTGTTCAAAAGAAGCATGTCTCCGTCGGATTAGGGCAGAGTAAAAGCATGGTTTTCTTTTTTCATAAAATTAACGATGTGACTTTCTGTGAAAGCGGGAAATATTATACTAATATCTTTTAAATATTACTACGAAGTATAATTAAATATTCAATCGTGTCTTAGAATTTTCGATGTTTTCAAAATGGAAGAATCTGGGAGCCTTTGGGAAAATATCTTCAAAAACGTAAGTCAACGTACTCAACTTCGCATGCTCGTGGTAGACTGGGTGAGACGATACAGCAGCTCGCGCTCGAAGTAACACAGTCCTACATTGTTTGTCATATTTCAAATCTTATTGACGTTCCACTCTGGAAATTTCGTGGGATACTCTCTGATCTCAGAAGTATATTGCAAAATCACATAGGAAAAAATTTCATTTTGTAGATACCTTTTCTTGTAAATGCACAGTGTGGCGATTCGGCGGACGATTTCAAGTTCCTAGTCATTTCCCGGTTTTTCACGGTCCAGTTTTTCAGTTTTCCCGGTCAACTAAAAATAACATATTTATATTTGTCGCAAAATGCAAACATTTATTATTATTCACGATGTTCACTCTAAACATCCTTTAACACAACGGATCAAACGTTGCAGAATAAATCAATTTTGAAAAGAATACTCTAGTTTCCAACGAAGGAATATTATTTTTTCTGAAAAATTGGAACAGTTAAACTTCAAATTTAGAAAATCAATTCACGATAACAGAAAAAAATACAGATTCCCACAGAAATAGTTCATTTTTCAACCAATATAATGGAAATCCAAATAACACTATGAGTCTTTCAAATGGAAAGAATCATTTTCTAAGAAAAATATAATGTTTTAACGAAATCGTCGAATTTCAGAGACAAAAAATAATAATTGTCAACCAGAAATGGAACAGTAAATTTTAAGACTAAAAAACCAATTTTTAACCAAGCATAAGTTTTTTAAACTAAAAATAAAAACTAATTTTTCGGAATCGGGAAAGGTCTCAGAACGTGGAGATTTCATAAATTCTGTGAAAGTCAATTTTCACATAAAACCAATACCTTATCATTATGATGAGAATGTAAAAAGAATCTTCAATTGAAAGAGTTATACACTAAATGATGAAGAATCCAATGAAATTGTAAATGTTTAATTGAAGTAGTTGAATTTGAAACCAGAAAGACGAATTTATTGTTAACTGAGATGATGAACATTTAACTAGAATAATTTAATTTTTGACCAAAAATGAATCTCCAACCAAAAAATACAATCGTTGAACAGAATGAAGATAAAAATTTTCGAAGAAAAAAATGGAATAGTGACATTTTTGGCTTAAGAAATTATTTTCAAACCAAACATAAGAGTTTTAACTAAATGAACATTCGACCAAAATGAAAAATGTTTGATTGTATAACTTGAATTGTGAACCGTGAAGAAAAATTTTTGAAGAAGAATATGAACTTCCGAAGGAAAAGATAGTTTCAACAAAAAATCGCCTTTTCGACCAAATATGTGAAGTTTCAACGAAAGAATTGAATTTTCAATTCGAAAAGACAAAGTTTCACCGAAATGTCGAACTTTGAACTTAGAAGGTTAATTTCCTACTAAAAATGAAACAGTTAGATGGATTTTTGACCATGAAGATTAATTTTCTGGAAAAAAGGGAAATTTTCCTCGAAGTGCATAAATGCTCCAAGATATAGTTTAATTTTCAAATTCAAAAATCCATGTTCAACTAATTACTTGAATTTTCACAAAAAAAAAGATTAATTGATTCTTAACGAAGTGATTACATTTTCAACCAGAGGTGGATTTCAAATCGAAATAATGCAACCCTAACAAGATAATTTGATTTTCAACAAACATGTTGAAATTCCAAACGAGTAGTTGATTTTTCAACTCAAAAAGGATGAATTTGCAATGAACAATGTAACCAAGCTTCCTGCTATAATATTTCTTAATTGTGATGAATTTTGAATTGAAGGAACTTTTTATTTTGAATCAGATTAAAGGAATGTTACATATTCTTTAAATCAAATGATAAGATCCCTGTTTGATTCATAAAAAGGAAGCTATCATTTCTTGTATTTTTTCGGTAGAACTTTTAATAGTCAAGGTTGAGTCAAGTAAATTCCCGGTTTTTGATTAAATCCTGGTCATTTCCCGGTTTTTCCCGGCCAATGAGATTCCCGGTCATTTCCCGGTTTTCCGGTCAAGTCGCTACCCTGATGCAGTTTGTTTAACATTTTTGCATGTTTCCCGGATAAATAAATACTAAATATTTTTCACATATTACAATATCGAAGTATGAACAATTATGAACTTAATTGTAAATTAAATTATAAAAATACAGATTCCCTCGCAAGTTTGAGCGCGCGTGGGGCGCGCGTCATTCGAATCTCGCGCTCCGCGCTCGATAATGTACTTGCCCCGCGCCACGCGCTCGGTTTGTTTTTCACCTCGCGCTACGCGCTCGGTTTCATACGTGCTTGATTCAGTTTACAGTTCATGTAATACATACACAAGTGTTGCAAATGTTGCAAAACTGCTGAAAACCTCTATTTCTATCCTATCTAGTTTGGCTAGCAAATTGAATTTTTCATTGTTTAAAAAGCGTTATCACGATTAAAACAAAAAATATACACCTTATT
>WSXT02116418.1:0-11060 GCA_011762715.2 Neuroterus valhalla | reverse complement strand
AAGCCTATAAAGACGAAATAAATAAGATGTTAGAAAAAGGATATTCTGTAAGCACCGATGAAGAAGAACTTCGTGACGAGAAACGGGTTTGGTGCTTACCGCATTTTGCCGCATTGAATCCAAATAATAATAAATAATAATAAATAATAATAAGAAGTTTCAAGAGCAGTATCCAGATGCTGTCAAAGCTATCTTGGAAAATCACTATGTGGATGACAGAGGTGGGTAAAATAGTTTCCAAAATGTATTTGAAATGTAAAATGCAAAATAGATTCACCAAATCCATTTAGAATGGAAAATAGAAAATGGTTTTCTATTTTCTATTTAAAATGAAAAATGCAAAATGCATATTTGAAATAGGTTATTCAAAAATGCAAATGGATTTTTAATAATATCTTATTTTATTTTATTTCGAAAGTAATTTATAAATGATAATTGTGTAAAAGAATTATTAATGTTATACACAGAATGCCTTAAAACTGATAAATAATTAAATTTCTTTACGGATGTGTTGGTTTGCTTTAGGGAGCAATTGCTTTTCGAATATTGCGTCCCCCATTCATCTTCTTTTTGGGCGAAAAATGATGCCTGCATAACTGAATAACCTTTCGACAGGAGCAGAAGATGTTAGAGTCATGTTGTATTAATAAAAAAAGCTCTCTGACAATTGGGTAGCATTTTAGGCAACTCAATCTTATGTCTCCATCTTGCATATGTATCGTGAAACGATATATATAGTCGATGAATTTTTACCGCCAAGAATAGAATGTTGACGAACAAGACCCAAAATTTCCTGGACCGAGGTGTAGTTGTAATGAAAACGGCGTTCTATTAGTTGCATAACTTTTACACATTCTTTTATACATTATCTAACTTGTCCAGAGTAGAACCCAAGAGAATGGAAAATTGTATTTTAGGTGGAAAACAGGTTGAAAACCTATTTGAAATGGACAATGCAAAATGGGTTTGTTCTTTCTATTTCAAATACAAAATAGAAAATGGCATTTTGCATTTCAAATACCTATTTGAAATAGATTCATTTGAAATAGTTACCCAGCTCTGGTAGATGACTTCTTTCATGGTGCCAATAGTGAAGAGGAGGCGATCAAGCTAATTAATGATGTTATGCGAATTCACAATGAAGCAAGATTTGAATTGCGTAAATTTATTAGTAATTCACCAACAATTTTAGAATCCATTCCCAAACATCTTCAAGCAGAAAAGAACATCAACAACGTTCAAGAAAAGAATCAACAACATCGAATGCTAGGAATCCTTTGGGATGCTGACTCAGATTGCATTATATTCTCAGCCAATTTTGACAAACAGGACGTGGAATTAATATCAGACCATCGAGTACCGTCGAAGAGAGAAGTATTAAGAACAATCATGTCAGTCTTTGACCCTATAGGTTTTTTATCTCCAATAACAATCAAGGGTCGAATGCTGCTACAGAAGATTTGGAGAGCTGGAATTAATGGGGATGATTCCATTACCGGAAACATGTTTGAAAAATGGAATCAGTAGCTTATTGAATTAAAATCAATAAAATTGCATTCGTATACGACGTGTTTTTTTTTTAAATCTAAGTACTGCTAGATCGATTGAGACTCATACCTTTTGTGATGCAAGTGAAGAAGCTTACTGCACAGTGATCTACCTGCGAATTGAAAGTGATCAAGGAGTAGAAGTAGTATTAGTTGCATCGAAAGCCCGAGTAGCCCCTCTCCGAACGATGACGATTCCCAAATTGGAAGATGGCTGCTTTACTTGGTGCGAGACTAACCCACACAACTACAAAATATTTTGATTTTAAAATCGATAGATTTTAGATCGAGAGTGGGAGAAATTTTAGAGATGAGTAACGTTGCAGAATGGGATAGGGTACCTACAAATCAAAACAGGAGCAACATCAAAGATAAAGAAAATAGTCCTCTCCTAGCATCAGAATTATACTGGGGAGAAAAACAATGGTAGAAGGATGTACAATTAAAACATTTTCCGGAAGATTTGAAAATCACCAAGAATCAAATGGAATCGAACAATAAGAAAGTCAAAATAAGTGGTGGAAGGCTTTCAAAAGAAAAACTATTAATAGATTATGAGAATATTCTTAGATTATCAGGACGTTCGGAGAAGATTGCTGTCATCGATATTCAAACAAGAAGGCCAGTTTGCCTAGATGGGAACCATCCATATGTAAGGACTATGATTCAACATTATCACGAAAAATTTGGACATCAAGGAAACGAAACTGTTGTAAATGAACTTCTATTCACTTGTCTGACTAGTCGAGCAATTCATGTAGAAATTGCGCACTCATTAACTGCGGATTCCTGTGTAATGGCGATCAGAAGACTTCTTGCTCGTCGAGGTCAAGTTCTTCAAATTTGGTCGGACAATGCAACCAATCTAAAAGAGGCTAAACAAGAATTAATCGAAGCTTTAGAAGAAATAGATGAATAGAAGCTATTGAATGAAATGGCAAATGTTGGGATAGAGTGGAGATTTATTCTTCACGGTTCGGCTCATATGGGAGGATGTTGAGAGAGACTCATAGGCTGTTTTAAACGATCGATTCAGGTTATTCTAAAAGAAAAGCATCCATCTGAAGAAGTTTTGCTGACAATATTTGCTGAAGCAGAATATATTGTGAATAGCCGACCTTTGACTTACCCATCAACTGACATAAGCGATTTATACAGCATATCGCCAAACGATATTTTAATTAGTAATTCGTTCAACATAGGAAGCCCTGGGGTTTTTACCAAAAATGATGAAGTGCACAAAAAGCAATAACGCATTTCTCAATTCCTGACAGACTGTTTCTGGAAAAGATGGCTGCGTGAATATGTTCCAACCTTGCTATCACGGAAGAAATGGAGAAATATCAACTTTTAAGAAAAGAGAGCTGTCTTTAAAAATAGAATAAATTTTATTATCAATTTCTTGTGATAGTCTCACATCAACAATTTGAATTGTTGCTCGTATTCATACCGTGGCCATGACATTTCCATCAGCGTCCTTGACTTCACGCTTCCAAATAATATCTCTAGGAAGGAAATATTTCTGGCACACCACTTGGCAACTTCTCAATAAAAAATCTTGTTTCGGGATGGATGCTTGCCACTTTTCAACATTTTCTTTTCCCGAAGGAACCAAAAAGAAATGGATTTTTTCATCCGTCAGTTGTGAACTGTAACCTGAGCTACAGTTTGCCGCAATACATGAGTGGCCATTGTATTCACACTTTGACCTTGACAATATTGTCAAAATTAAATAATAGGGTCTCACAAAATCGCTAAAAAGCCACTTATCAACTCACATAAGAATAAATAATGCACTTTTTGTAACAACCACCGGTTCAGCCCGTTAAACACAACGCTTTCGTAGAGCGTGCCGCGTCCAGCGCCGCACTGGTGAGGGAATTTCGCACATAGAAACTATCATCACTAAGGGAAGCAAGTTTATTCTCACGTCCATGGGCGTCGGATAGGGCTGTGGAAACGTCATGAGTAGGGTACGGTTGTTTTTATAGTTTAATAGTTTCACTTTCAATTGTTCAGATTTTAAGGGTACAAAGATTCTTCTCCATGCAATTTAAGTTGTACTTTTATTACATACTACAATTATTATTATTATAATTATAATGGATATAGGGTATATATTTTTTAATAATTCTTTTGATGTATATGTTTGGAATATTTTTGTCATTGAGGACTTAAATATAATTGTTTTTTCAATTAGCTACATTAATCATTCAAACAATCAATCATTTTTTTCAACTATAACAAATAATGAAATCAATAATATCAGAAAAATAAGTCATGTAAATACAAAGTTCCAACGGATCTTTTTCAAAGTAATGGGGAAATACTAACAAAAACCCGGGGTCTTTCGGGATCCTTAGATCGAAAAAATGTGAAATAACTTACCCTTCGACTGAGGAAATAAATATTTTCATCGTAAACATGAAAATTGAAATTCTCTGGTAGCAGACGATGTCGGCGAGACTTGTAAAGCAACAGCGAGACCGATCACTATTTTATTTTTTCCCGCACAACACCAACATCCAAGATATGTTCCCAGTAGTCTTGGTCAATTCCTAGGTTCCTTGAAAGACAATGGTCACCACAAAATTCGCGATTCACATCGCGGAAAAGCACAAAGCTTCGAGGAAAACTGACAGGTCCCATGTGTGAGTTAAGTGAGAATGTAGTTGTACGACAAGGTAGCAGAAGACGCGAATCAGTGCTGCCAACGACACTAACTTATCGGGCTCTTACTTATCGACGTATCCGGAACCCGCCAAAGTTCAAAATAAAAACGTGAATTATAATTGCCTGAGAAGATATTTAAATAGTTTTGGCAGATAACATCTACAAACGCACAAATTCTACAGATGGACAAATGTGAAATTATTTATAAATATCAAAATGTAGATAATACTTATAAATATACCAACTTCGATATATGAAAGCTTCAAACTGAATTCTCTACCAATATATGTATATGTATATTTCAAAAGTTATCAAATCTACCCCATTCCACAATTTCAGAAGAACTGACAAATTCCTCACATTTGCAATTGAACAATTTCTAAACTAGCCTCCCTGAACATTTCATTCTGATTTCTGACTTCTTTTAGGCACCAATAAATAAATTTCGAAATTGCAAAATTACATATTGTCAATCCTGAATTTTTTTACCGACCCGTCTGTAAATTTGTTCATATTGTTTATAAGTTATCTGATCACTGAATTATAAATTTTGTAATTGACAAATTTATTTCATGTGCAATACTGTGCAATTTTTAATTTGAACTCCTACACATTCTTTCGTGAACTCTTAATTCTAATAGTCACCAATGAATAAATTTCAAAATTGCTAAAGTCACCACATTTGCAATCCTGAAATTTCTAAACTGGCTTACCTGTAAATTCGTTTATAATTTTCCAAAGTTACCCGATTACTGAACTAAAAATTTTGAAATCGCAAAATTACCATATTTGAAATCCTGAGATTTCTTAACTGGCCCGTCTGGAAATTTGTTTATAGTTTTCCTAAGTACCTGGTCACTGAATTATTAATTTTGTGATTGTCAACTCTAATTCATGCATAATACTATAAAATTTTAGAACTGGATCTCCCTAAACATTTTTTCATGAACTCTAAATTCTTTTATTTTTTGTCGATGTTCTTGACCTTGTCGATATACTGGTCTCAATAATTGAACTTCGTTTTCCTGGGAGACTTTTTATTTCAAAATCTTCTCAATAAAACTAGCTTTCGCCCAACAACGTCAGGCCTTTTATTCACAAATGAATGAATTTCAAAATTTTGAGATTAGCATATTTGCAATCCTGAGATTTTATAACTGGCCCACTCTTAATTCGTTTCTAATTTTCCTAAACCTTCTGATCACTGAATTTTAAATTTCAAAATTGCCTAATTCACCACATTTGCCAGCCTTAAATTTATAAACTGGCTTGCCTGTAAATTTGTTTATAATTTTCCAAAGTCACCTGTTCAATCGATTATAAATTTTGTAATTGACAAATTTATTGCGTGCATAATACTATAAAATTTTTGAACTGGATCTCCCTAAACATTTTTTCATGGAATCTAAATTCTTGTATTCACCAATAAATAAATTCCAAAATTTTGAATTTGCCATATTTGAAATCCTGAGATTTTTTGAACTGGCCCGTCTGTAAATTCGTTTCTAATTTTCCTCAATCTTCTGATCACGAATTTTAGATTTCAAAATTGCTAAATCCACCACATTGCCAGCCTAAAATTTCTGTACTGCCTTGTCTGTATATTTTTTTATAATTTTCGAAAGTTACCTGGTCACTGAATTATAAATTTTGGAATTGACAAAACTATTTCATGTGCAATACTGTTCAGTTTTTGAATTTGAACTCCTACACATTTTTCTTGAAATCTTAATTCTTTTATTCACCAATAAATAAATTTTAAAATTACAAAATGACCATATTTGCAATCCCGAGATTTTTTAACTGGCCCGGCTGTAATTTCGTTTTCTAATTTTCCTCAATTTTCTGATCACTGAATTATAAATTTCAAAATTGCTAAATTCACCATATTCACTTCAAAAATTGTATAGTATTATGCATGAAATGAATTTGTCATTTACAAAATTCATAATCCAATGACCAGGTGACTTTGGAAAATTATAAACAAATTTATAGGCAAGCCTTTTTATAAATTTCAGGATCGCAAATATGGTGAATTTAGCAATTTTGAAATTCAAATTCAGTGATCAGAAGATTAAGGAAACTAAGGAACTAATTTACAGACGGGCCAGTTAAAAAATCTCAGGATTTCAAATATGGTAATTTCAAAATTTTGAAATGTATGTATTAATGAATAAAAGAATTTAGAGTGCATGGAAGAATGTTCAGGGAGATCCAGTTCAAAAATTATATAGTACTATGCATGAAATAAATTCGTCAATTACAAAATTTATAATCCAGTGATCAGGTAACTTTGGAAAATAATGAACAAATTTACAGGCAAGCCAGCTTAGAAATTTCAGGATTGCAAATCTGGTGATTTTGCAATTTTCATATTTATTTATTGGTTATTAAAAGAATTTAGAGTTCATGAAAAAATGTGTAGGGTGATCAAGTTCAAAAATTGTATAGTATTGCGCATGTAATAAATGTGTTAATTAAAAAAATTTATAATTCAGTGATAAGGTAACTTTGGAAAATTATAAACAAATGTACAGGGAAGCAAGTTTATAAATTTCAGAATTGCAAATCTGGTAAATTTGGCAATTTCAAAATTTATAATTCAGTGATCACGGAAACTATGGAAAATTATAAACAAATTTACAGGCTAGCCAGTTTATAAATTCCAGGATCGCAAATGTGGTGAATTTAGCAATTTTGAAATTTATTCATTGGTGACCATTAGAATTTAGAGTTCACGAAAGAATGTGTAGGAGTTCAAATTCAAAAATTGCTCAGTATTACATATAGAATAAATTTGTCATTTACATAATTAATATTTCAGTGATGAGGTATATTAGGAAAATTATAAAAAAATTCACAGACGGGCCAGTTCGAAAATCTCGGGAGTGCACATATGGTGATTTTGCAATTTTGAAATTTATTTATTGGTGAATAAAAGAATTTAGGTTTCAAGAAAAAATGTGTAGGAGTTCAAATTCAAAAATTGAACAGTATAGCACATGAAATAATTTTGTCAATTGCAAAACTTATAATTCAGTGATCAGGAAACTTTGGAAAATTATAAACAAATGTACAGACAAGCCAGTTCAGAAATTCCAGGCTGGCAAATGTGGTGAATATAGCAATTTTGAAATTTAAAATTCAGTGATCAGAAGATTTAGGAAAATTAGAAACGAATTTACAGACGGGCCAGTTCGAAAAATCTCAGGATTGCAAATATGGTAATTTCAAAATTTTGACATTCATTTATTGGTGAATAAAAGAATTCAGAGTTCATGAAAAATTTTTAAGGAGATCTAGTTAAAAAATTTTATAGTATTATGCATGAAATGAATTTGTCAATTACAAAATTTATAATCCATTGATCAGGTAACTTTGGAAAATTATAAACAAATTTACAGGCAATCCAGTTTATAAATTTCAGGATTGCAAATGTGGTGGATTTAGCAATTTTGAAATTTATTTATTGGTGACTATTAGAATTAGGAGTTCACGAAAGAATGTGTAGGAGTCAAATTCAAAAATTGCACAATATTGCACATGAAATAAATTTGTCTATTACAAAATTAATAATTTAGTGATGGGATAACTTAGGAAAATTATAAACAAATTTACAGACGGGTGAGTTCAAAAATCTCGGGATCGCAAATATGGTAATTTTGCAATTTGGAAATTTATTTATTGGTGAATTAAAGAATTTAGATTTCAAGAAAAAATGTGTAGGAGTTCAAATTCAAAAATTGAACAGTATTGCACATGAAGTAATTTTGTCAACTGCAAAACTTATAATTCAGTAATCAGGAAACTTTGGAAAATTATGAAAAAATGTACAGACAAGCCAGTTCAGAAATTTCAGGCTGGCAAATGTGGTGGATATAGAAATTTTGAAATTTAAAATTCAGTGATCAGAAGATTTAGGAAAATTGGAAACGAATTTACAGACGGGCCAGTTCAAAAAATCTCAGGATTGCAAATATGGTAATTTTAAAATTTTGACATTTATTTATTGGTGAACTTTGGTTTCAAGAAAAAATGTGTAGGAGTTCAAATTCAAAAATTGAACAGAATTGCACACGAAATAAATTTGTCAATTACAAAATTTATAATTTAGTGATCAGATAACTCATGAACAATATAAACAAATTTACAGACGGGTCAGTAAAAAAAATTCAGGATTAAGAATATGGTAATTTTTCAATTTCGAAATTCATTTATTGGCGCCTAAAAGAAGTCAGAAATCAGAATGAAATGTGCAGGGAAGCTAGTTTTGAAATTGTTCAATTGCAAATGTAATGAATTTGTCAGTTACTTCTGAAATTGTGGAATGGGGTGGATTTGATAACTTTTGAAATATACATATACAAATATTGGTAGAGAATTCAGTTTGAAGCTTTCATATATCGAAGTTGGTATATTTATAGATATTATCTACATTTTGATACCTATAAATAATTTCACATGTGTTCATCTGTAGAGTTTGTGCGTTCGTGGATGTTATCTGCCAGAACTATTTAAATATCTTCTCAGGCAATTATAATTCACGTTTTCATTTTGAACTTTGGCGGATTCTGGATACGTCGATAAGTAAGAGCCCGATAAGTTAGTGTCGTTAGCAGCACTGACTTGCGTCGTCTGCTACCGTGGCGTACAACTACATTCTCACTTAACTCACACATGGGACCTGTCAGTTATCCTCGAAGCTTTGTGCTTTTCCGCGATGTGAATCGCGAATTTTGTGGTGACCATTGTCTCTCAACGAACCTAGGAATTGACCAAGACTACCGGAAACATATCTTGGATGTTGGTGTTGTGCGGGAAAAAATAAAATAGTGACCGGTCTCGCTGTTGCTTTACAAGTCTCGCCGACATCGTCTGCTACCGGGCCATTTCAATTTTCATGTTTACGATGAAAATATTTATTTCCTCAGTCGGAGGGTAAGTTATTCCACATTTTTTCGATCTAAGGATCCCGAAAGACCCCGGGTTTTTGTTGTAGTTTTTCCCCATTACTTTGGAAAAGACCCGAAAGTAAATAAATACGCAAAGTCAGTGCCGTACCTATCAAACAAAAAATTCTAAATTGAAATTGTCCAACACCCTTAAACTACATATTTTGGTGACTTTTTCTCTTTTTAATTAAATTAGTAAAGTTAATCATACTTCTTCATGTATTTTCTTCTGTTCATTGGCAAACAGCATTAAGTTTTTAATTATTTGTACTTTTTCTCAAAGCAATTCAATGCAAAAGTTAGCCTCTGTAATGATCTGATTTTAGAAGCGGGAAGAATTTGAATTTTTTATTTCAACCCAACGATGTTCTGTTGTAATTTTGCAGCCGATAAGGCAGGGTTCCACTGTGAGGGACGAAAGCCCACCTCGCGTCATGCTGACATTTGAAAAGGCTCTTCTGGGGAAACTAGATTGAAGAAAGTCTGAATTGCTCGAAAATAAGAAGGTTTATTTCATCTTTTCGATTCGACGGTGCTCGTGCTCGACAGACTGACTGCTCGCCTAGCTGCAACTACCCTGTTGGTACTAAGGCCCCTTTTCTCCTACCATTCTCGCTTTTCCTCCACTACATTTTCCTTCGGAGGGATGGGCCTCACAACGTCTCTTGTTGGTTTTCGCCTGCCTGATTTTCCTATAGCCTCATCCTTAGCTCCTCCTATTCTAACGCTTTTACTTTCCTCATGGTCATGTTTTCCTGATCTCGTTTCTCTACTTAAAGTTACAATATTTCCATATATATAGTTAATCGAAATAATTTAGAAAAATCAAAGCTAACATTATTATTATAACATTAGTATTCTCGCATTATTATTCTAACATTATCATTCTAACATGATTATTCTAACATTATTCTAAATTTATAAAAATCTACACGCTCGTAGTTGCTTAAAGTTGATTTGTCCTATCTTATCTTCTCCTTCATTAACTTTTAGTCTGTAACTTTATTCTAGTGGTATTAAATCTGTACCATTTTACAATTTCCTAAAAAGTTTGTATTTAAGCTGTTTCCAGTCTGTCTGAGCTTCTGTTTACATTTAGTGATTGTCGTACATGCTTGAGTTTTATTCGTAAAATATATTTGCTTGCGTGTAAAATTATTATTTTTTTAATTACGGTTAGTTTCTAGGCATTTAATAACTTTTATTTTTCGATCATTTACTACACTATGAACTCATGCTAATTTCTTATTCCGTCGTCCCCTTTTAGAAACAAGATTTCGGGTCCTTTCGCCTCTACATATTGGAACCAGAGCTGGGTAAAATAGTTTTCAAAATGTATTTGAAATGTAAAATGCAAAATAGATTCACCAAATCCATTTAAAATGGAAAATAGAAAATGGTTTTCTATTTAAAATGAAAAATGCAAAATACATATTTAAAATAGGTTAGTAGAAAATGCACCCAAATGCATAGCATTGATATATAGCAAATATAGACGGTTTATTTTATTTAGAGATTTATTTATAAATGATAATTGTGTAAAAGAATTATTAATTTTATATAAAGAATGCATAAAGACTGATAAATAGTGACCTGATCTACATTTGGCGGGAATACCGCGCGCCGTCTCAACGATTTTTACCCTAAGCTCTTGGGTGAGGTTAGCCTGCGACCCTGTGTAATCACATAGAAAAGCACGTATTTTTCAATTGCAATTTATTTGAATTTAGGGCCTCGAAACTGACAAAAGAATAGCTATAATAATAGAAAACTTCTTCAAAGAAATAAATACGGATTTATTCCGGAAGGATAGAGCCTCCGTAAAGGGCAAGGTTTGTTGAGAAGTTGTCACGTTAGCGACGTTTATGAGACAGTTGATGACAACGTT
>WSXT02116407.1:0-11061 GCA_011762715.2 Neuroterus valhalla | reverse complement strand
ACCAAATAGGTTTAAAAGATTAGTAGCCGAGATGTTCTTTATTAAGAACGAATGTGACAATTGTCTTAACATTATTATAGAAATGTCTTCTTATAGTCCACTGTGTAATATCATTTTAGATTCAATAATCTGATTTTCAATGTTTGACTCATATTCTTAACATAAGAATATCGGGACCACATAAAATAAGCGTAAATCTTAAATCAATCATAATAATGTATTATATGTATCCTTAATTCAATACTTACGGCACTGAACTCATTAGTTATATATGTTAGCCCTCTCCTCTCTAATCCAGTCTACTCAGTGCTGATACTCCGAAATGGAGCGAAACTTTGGTTTCGTCTCCAATCAAAGTTTTAATTTTTATTGATATTTTCCTTTTTTTACTTCGTATTAATTACCGGACACAATATAATCCAAAAATTCACTCGGTTTCACTATATTTCTTACCAATTTTTTGGTTTTTACACTCAAAAGTGTCTTCAACCATGAATTACATTCAGGTAACGTTTTACTTTTAATCCTTATACAACCTGACTTTGTCTCCAGGTGTATGCCTTTTATAGAATCTTGTTCGTATGAATAGTATAAGTATTGATAATTTTAAAGATGCTATTGAGAGACTGACAGAGAGGATGGTTTTTTACCTTTTCATTCTCTAAATTTATTTTGGAAATTTCTTTTTGACGTATTGACAAAAAAACTTGTATCCTGATGAGGAGAGCGTTGGACTCTTGGAACGTCGTTTCTAATGAAGGAAAGGAGTAATCCTTTTTTTAATGATTAATTGGTCTGAAGTATGTCAGAAATAAAAATACTTGTTCAACAAATTATACAATCGCATAGTATTCACAACCTTCCACAGGATTCGGGAGAATTGGACAGATGTCAAGCAAATCCCGCAAGAACTAAGTCAAATTTGACAAGAACTCAAGAAAAATCAACACAATTTCAGACAGATCTTCAGAAATGCAAAGAATTCCATATATTTCCAGAGAATCCTACAAGAATCCGAGATCCTCTAACAGAACTCATAATACTTGTGCAGGATTCTGTGGGCTCTACATAATGAAGGAGAATTCCAATTTTTGAAAAGAATTCAAGAGGATTCTCTGGAATTGAGGCGACCTCCAGATATTTCTACAAGAATTCATAAAAACTTCTCAGAATCCAGGAGACTTTCACATACTTCACGGGAATGCAACAGTAATCAGGAAAATTCTACGAGAAATCGAGAGAATCCTACAGAGTGTAGAGAAATTTCCCAAAATTGAATATGATTAAACAGACTTTTACAAAACTCTACAAGAATTCGAGAGACTTGTGGAGAATGGGAGACACTTATACATGAATCCGGAGATTTGTACGAAGTGTAGGAGAATTCCACAGGTTTCAGAAAAATCTCACAAGAATCAAGAGAATCTGACAAATTCCCATAGAATTCGGGAAAAATCAACGAACTTCTACAGAATCAAGGAGTTTTCTACAGAAACAGAGGGACTGGTACAGGATTTATGAGACGTCTACAAAACTAGACAATGCTGCAGAATTTGAAATAACTCTACAGATTGCAAGAGAATTCTCCAGGTTTCAGGACTATTCTCCGAAATTAAGGAGACATGTTGAGGAATCGTCCAGTTTTCTGAAGGGTATTGCAAGTATCTGAGAGAATTCCAGATATTTCTAGATAGAAAGAATTCCCCAGAAATAGAAATACATGAACAATAAAGTGTACAATCTAATAGTATTTAAAACTCTCTACAAAATTCAAAAGAATTTAACAGATTTCAAGGAAAGTCTACAAGAAGCTAATTCAATTCAACAAGAACTCAAAAGGATTTCACAGATTTTGAGAAAGTTCCTCAGAATTGGGAGAAATCCTACAGTTTCCTAGAAAATTACATGAGAATTCGAGACTTCAACAGAACTCATAACACTTCTACAGTATTTCGAATACTCTACACAATTAATAAGAAACTCACAGATTTCCAAAGTTCTCAAAGAAAATAATCATAGATAATTATCCAGAACAAGAGAGATTTCTATCAAATTTATAGAATTTCCTTCCACAGGATTTCAAAGACTCTACATAAGAAGAAGGCACTCACTGATTTCTAGAGTTCTCAAAGGAAATAATCATAGAGCATTCTCCAGAATTGGCGAGATTAGCTGAGAATTCAACAGTTTTCGCGAGCCTCCTACGGAATTGATGGATCCGACATTTTATAAAATTTAGGGTCATCCCATCGATTTGGAGACACTTCTACAGCATTCAGAGGGATGCTGCAGAGTTTTAGAGGAACCCACAAATTCAAAAAGAATTCTACAGAACAAAAGAGAGTTAGCAGAATTCTACAGTGTATACGAGGCTCCTACATGTTTCAAGAGACTTCAACAAGAATTCACGGGAATTTCACAGATTCATGAAGAGCTTTACAAGAACTCAAAAAAATTCCAAAAGTTATCGGATGATTCCCAGAAATTAAAGAAACTAACACAGAATTCCACACCCTCAACGAGTCGACTACAGTATTTAGGAGGATTCCACATTTTTCACGTTGATTCCATAGAGTTAGAAAGACTTCCATATGATTCTACAGTATTCACGAGATACTTCCGCAATTGAGAAGTCTTCGACGGAATTCGGAAGACTGCTGAGGAAGTCAACATTACGAAGATTTCGAAAGATTTCTACAGGATTCCACAACAATTTGAGAGCGGGCTACAGAGTTCAAAAAGAACTTCTACAGTCATAAAGAGAATCCTGAAGATTTAAAGAGAATTTTCCAGAATTAAAGATACTTTTACATGATTTGACAGTATCTACGAGTCTTCTACATAACTCAAGGGAATTCAATAGATTTCCAGAAAAAAGTACAAGAAGTTCACTTGAGACTTCCACAATAATTCAAATAATTCGATTTACAACATACTGGGGAAAATAACCCGGAAGAAATTATAAGAGCTAATGTTTGTTTACGCAGACACTCTCGTCGATGGCATACTGACTTTCGATCATCTAATACGAGCTCTTGATTGGTTGATCTGAAATTGTTAGTAACGTGATAATTCATAACTTTGCAGAAGAATTCGATGACTGTTTCCGACTCCATTTTTTTCTTTTAGAATTTAGAAATATAAAAATGTATTTTGAGTACCTGAACACCCTGTATAGTAAAGAAGAGAAACAATTATTGACGAGAGTAGAAAAAGATTTGCTGAGATGGTTTGGTCATATTTACAGAGTAGGCGAAGGATGTTCAACGATTCAGCTTAAGAAAAAATATTTAAAGTATCCAGAGCCAAAAGAATAGAAGAGCTTGCATGAAAATATTCATGGATATAAAGTAAGCAATGGGTATGTACCAGGACAAGGATGTGTGGAGTAAAATTTCCCATAAAAAATGCATGAAAAAGCGTTTCAGCGAGGCGATAAGACGCCTAAAACAAAAAATTTGTATACTCATAGACATTCGTGGAGAGCTTTGCCCAGTTGATATGTTCGAAATCAAAAATATATATACCGTTGTGGGCATTTTAGCCATTTCAGGGTTTGTGTTTGACCCTTCGTCTACGTTGGCATTTTGAAGCCCGTCACCAGGAGTAATTGTTAGAAAATAGAGTGTTGTTCAAATGGGCTACACGCAACTGCTCGGTTTATCCAAAACAGCGATCGGCAAACTACTGCCGCACTACGCGGTGCCACAGAAAATGTCTAGTCTGCTGCAGCAGATTCCTGTGTAAAGCCATTTCGAGAAATAGATAGATGAGTAAGAAAAAAATTTTGTGCGGTTCTGGAATAAGAATTATTGAACTTTATAATTCTAAACCTGTGAATTTCATTTTCGTGATTCAAAATAAGAAAAAAAATGTGTTCAAAAAGTAAAAATTGATTGAAAATGTCAATTCACGTCAGCGGTTCATCTTTCGTTGCCCGAAAAATATTTTATTTCAACAAAGATGATTTAATAATTACATAAGTAATTTTTTTCAATAGTTCTGAAGCATCGATTCTTAGCTTTTACGGAACATTTTCAGATTCGCGCAATCGCAGAAAGACCACAGATTTCGAATCTAAAACTTCTATATCGCAAATATAGAAATTAGAAAAAAATGTATTAGCGACTCCTCATTCTCATCGTGTACGTCGTCTAACAATGGACCTCCGTTGGGGATAACTGACCTCTTTAGGAAAACGTAGCTTCGACGAACGAAGCCCGGTCCGCCCAAAAAATGTCTTGGATCGACCCTGCCGTTACCTGAAAAGTGAGCAAAACGCTTGCCAATCACTGATCTAAGAGCTCCTTACATTGGAGATCCTGTTTTTGTAACTCACCATCTCCGGACTTGGTTGCAGTCAAGTGGATTATAAGGGGGACCTACAGTTTAAGGGGGGGAATAGGTTTAGACGCTTCAAAACATCGAATTTTTTCTATTTCATAAATTGTTAGTAAAACTATCGAAGAATATTTTCTCAAAGTTTCAATGAAAAATTTCAATTCGTTCCGGTGTTATAATTGTCTTTATGTGGATGTCACCCTGTACGTGTCGGAACACACGGTACGTAAAGTCGAACGGTCATGAAATGCAAGCTCAAAATGGAATTTTTGAACAAGAAAAAGGATAACTATATGGTGCTGGAATCGCTGATTAACCAGTAAGTGATTAAAATAACGTTATTACCGTCTCGACAATCTTTTTTCAAACGTGTTTTTCTCGAAACGACTTTTTTGAGATTTTTGTACACTCTACCTCAAAAGGTTTTGGATCAATCATTCTCATACTTAGCAGATACTTTCTTTATATCATTACCTTCTATTTAAACCTAAATCCGTAGTTCTATTATTGTTTTGAATATTTTTAAGCACAAGAAAAGTTATGATCAAACGTCAGAAAATCAATGTCTCCTGTTAACACACCCATAAAAAATTGAATCAAAATTTTTTCTTTTTGGAATGAGGATCAAATAGAAACTATATATGTGCCAAAGTTAAATTTTGAACCTTATTGATTTCGGATAAAAACTGTGGCCTCCAGAATGTACACAAGCACCGAGTTCCAATTGTGACACTTCATGGGGAGCAGCCGGAATCTTCTATGTTTCTCAATAAAAAAATTTCAAAATTTCACAATTTCTTCTCAAATATATGTAAAAAATGTCCACAAAGTATAAATAAATTACATTCATTCCTTCATTGCCAAAAAAAAAATCACGAACATCGTTACAAAAACTCCTTCCTAAACCTATTTCCCCCCTGAAAGTGGAATCCGAATTACCAGAACCTCGGTAGAAGTACATAGGAACATTCCCCAGGTGTACCAGCTCAGGAACTGAACCCCTCAAGCCTTAATGATTTCGGGCAAGGCCCAACTCGTTTGGTTTGACCCACGTGGTACTACTGTGGATCAAGGGACTAATATGGAAAGTTTGAATGGAGGATGTGAAGATGAGGAGAGAATGACTGGGTTTCAGATAAACCTATAACCCGCATGTTGTTTATTCAAAGACACAGTCTTTCCACAACAGCGTTTTGGCAGGGGTCACTGATTGATCACATAAGCAATCAATACAGGTGGAGATTTTCGGAAAGCTCTCAAAAATTATTTACTAGGAAAACATCCACACATCTCTACCCTTCCATACATCTCCTGCTGCCTTTTCACCCATACATGTTTTCATGCAAAGTCTTTTATTTCTATGATTTATTATTCCTTCCCTCCCAAAGTTCTATTCACAAATTACGACTATTCCCCTATTGGCCCACAATATTTCTGCTACATCACATTCTTTGAGAATCTACTCATTGCGTATTTATTATTATTACTTATTTATTTCCATGACCTTAATAAGTATTTCGCCAAATACTTAGCCCACGGTGAATATTATTCTGATCGCTCTATAGTCAGTTCATTCACCTTCACTACCTTTTCCCTTGTAGTGCGAAACAATACTAGCTTTTCCTCAATCATCCGAGACTTCACCGTTCGCAGCACACATATTTATAAATTTACTCAGCCACACAAACAAGAAATTGTTACCGCTCTCAAGCATTTGAGCAGTGAAAACATGTTATACTGCGTGTCCTGACCTTCGTACAATCTTCCGAAACGATCACTTATACTGCCTTTCACTTCGGTCAGATGCCATGCTATTCTACCCTCAGCATTTTTCATTCAGACTAATTAGGTGCTAGTGATTCCTCTCTAAGTCTTTTTTACCCATTTCCGACATAATTTCTCATTCCCTTCAGAATCAGGTAATTCTACCCTTGCCTGTTTTTACTAGCATATATCCTTTCTCTTCCCCATGTTTCAATTTCTCTATCTTATGAGACGACAATATGCTGCTGAATGCGAACCATAAGATTCCTTTTGGACCATTATATTTCTGAAAAAAACCTGCTCCTAACAAATAGGCTTTAAAAATCTTGAGTCTGAGATAGAAATAAGTTTTCTCTTCATTGAACTCTACTGAACATATCATCTTACTAGGCAGCTGACATAATATTTCAGGAAAACATTACATGTCAATAGGGTTCCCCATACCAGATAGGCGGAGAAGAAAGAGAAGATTGATCAGAAGGAAGACCAGAACTCATTAATACGGAGAAATTCTCGAATATATTGAAAGAATTGTCGCGGCACAAGGATCGTCAGAGCGTCCAATAGACACCGATTAGAGCCACAGCATGTCATAGCGTTAGCTATTTGCAACCGACTCTCTTTATAGAAATACCGAGAAGGAGCATCAATTGGAGTACAAGAGTGATAGGAAAATTGATTTGTCTTCATTATAGAAGCGCGAAGGTACACAATTTCGGGATAGATTTTGATGCGGAATATCTCCATATAATGAGATGCGCAGCAAGAGATCTTATCACCAACATTAGAGTATACAAAAACAATCTACTAATCTCAAGAGAACTAGAAATAGAGATCAAACAATAGGTTGTGTCATCGGGAAAAAACTTAGCTACATAATAATACACATCAGTTACAAGAACCTGCACCACAAGATCAAGCGGTTCTCGGTAACCTTATGATAATCCATCACTACCACGTCCTCAGCAGAAGCTGAGAGTGAGGAACCAAAAAGGACTCAGAATTCAAAAACGATGGTAAAAAAGACGTTATGAGCGTTTACTTTTCGGCAGAGAATAACAGCGTCCCATTGATGCAATCCCTATACAAGGTGTAGATAATAAAGACGTGATGAGAGTCCAGGACATGGGTGCTAGCCATGATGAAGAATATGTACCGGGTCTAAAGGACCCATATCCGGACATATGAAACACAGCAGAAAGTGCCTACAAATGAAGTTTTTCCTCGAAGAAGGAACGAGATCCACCGTTGAAAACTGAGTTGGATATGAATGTTAGCAAAGTGAGGAGGGAATCAGTCAGACTAGCTAAACGTTAAAAGTAAAGAGGACCAGAAAGCTGATACACCACATTTAAAAAATCCTCCACACCCGGAATATGGGAACACTAGGACCAGAAATATTATTAGAGAATATAGACTTCTAACGGCAGAGAATTCATGTACCAACTGCTAGAATGCATCGGTACAGTAAGAGTAGAGAAAGGAAAATGCAAAATCGAACCTTTCAGGTAGATGAAATAAGGTTCTATCTTAAGCTAAGTGAAGAGCAAAATATCCAGGAGGACATCAAAGTTGTCCAGTTATTCGACATGGATGATTATGGCTCGGATTTTCGGAGGAAACAAACAGAAGCAACCCAGGCGCTGCGGGGTTGAACTAGAGGAACATTGTGCAAACATTAACCCTGCATTTGAACCTGCTTATATCACAGATTGAGACGTTTGTCCAAACATGGTGCACTCCAGGTACAAGTAACTGACGAGTATGCATCCTGCATTGATCTGATTCAAAGTGCCTCAGAGAAATACTTTAATATCGGAGCAGAAACAATCATGGCGGGATTGCCTACGAAGAAGGGAAATGGGATTAGGACGCCGAGAAGATGGGTGAACGCAATGATTACGGCACTTTGAAATAGACCCATTTATTGGCACTTACATCAGAGAGTTTGAAGGTTTATGAGTACCTGCAGTGTTGCAGGGAGAGGTCCTGATGAGGAACCGCGTAAGATCCTGGTGAGATCC
Source organism: Neuroterus valhalla (assembly GCA_011762715.2). Lineage (NCBI taxonomy): Eukaryota > Metazoa > Arthropoda > Insecta > Hymenoptera > Cynipidae > Neuroterus > Neuroterus valhalla. The sequence continues at coordinate 2,932 of WSXT02116407.1, read as the reverse complement.
TTTTCCTGCCAAACATTATCGTTTCGCGTATAAAAGTGTGTGAATACCACTAGCGGCATAACAAACTATTACGGTTAGGGACAGTTAGACTCAAAAGGACCAACTTGTGTTTAAAGCTCTCCTAAATATGCGTTTATTTTTTCAACATTCCACGAAAAATGTGGTTTCAATATTCCTTTTTATTGAACTTACAATTTTCAACATCGAGGAATCTTTAGTCGATACAACTACATAATTATACCAAGATGAGTACCTTATATCGACCCTTTGAAAACGTGCCTTTAAATTTAGTGTCTAAAATTATTTGTTTTATTAAGAATTCGTATTTTTTGTCTATACATAATCTGTAATAAATGAATATATATATGCATTTCTAATATTTTAGAGGGAGATTTACAAAGAAAAAAACCCATTCAATAAAAGCACTGAGAACATCATACGTTTCAAGGTGCTGTGCAATAACCTCATAATATCTGAGAGAAAATGCCCACCAATCATTGCTGAGAAGGTAAAGAAAGTATTGAGGGACACGAAGCACTTTCCCACTGCAGGTCCAGATTGTATTAAGAACTTTTGGTGGATGAAGTTCACTTCTTCACACTAACATCTGGTCCGCATCTTTACCTCATTCTTTAAGTCGGAGATCCCTTTTCCGCAGTGGCTGGTGTTAGGACGAACTGTACTCCTACCGAAGAAAGGCGACTTGTCCAACCCAAGGAACTACATACCAATCACTCGTCTGAACACGGTGTATAAGATCTTTACATCTATCCTGAATGACAGGATTGTTCGAATAATTGGACCTATATGGAGTGAGATTTGCGAACAACGAGGATCGAAAAAAGGCGCAGCAGGCTGTCGGGAAAACCTTCTGATTGACAGCAGTGTCTGCAAAGACGCTGCAAACCGAAAACGCAATCTGTCGATAGCTTGGATTGATTACCAGGAAGCTTTTGATTTAACTCCCTATAGACTTATCATCTTTCTGTTGAAAATATTGAAGGTTCATTCAAATATAGTAGGATGCATTGAGAGACTAATGCCTCTTTGGGAGACCAGATTTACTATCACTTCTGGAAAACATCGTGTGACTACCAACAGCGTCATTTTCCAGAGAGGTGTCTTTCAGGGTGACGCAATGAGCCCTCCCCTCTTATACATCACACTATTGCCTCTATCCCTCGCACTCCGTGATTCTCATGGATACCTCTATGGCGGAACTAATGTTCATGAGCATGAGGTCACTCATATATTTTATATGGATGACTTAAAGATCTATGCTTCTGGGAAAGAACATCTTGAAGATGCTCTTAGTATGGTCGGGAGGTACATACGAGAGATCGGTATGGACTTTAGATTGAATGTTTCATCTGAAACGTGGACGAATAGCAGGTATAGATAAGGACCCTAAACTTGTTGACCGGAGTGCTATTAGACACCTTAGCGCTGGAGAGCTACAAATACCTGGGTGTGCCTGAGAGCCGCATTCAGGATACAATGTCACTAAAGGAGGTTCTCCAAAACAGATACAAACAAGTGCTCCGACGGATTTGGTCGTCCAGCCTGTCGTCGTTAAACAAGATATCTGCGACTAACATGCTTGCCGTACAAGTCCTACTCAATTCGTTTGGGGTGGTTACATGGACGAAGAACGAGCTCAAGGCTGTTGATATTACTAAGCGCAAAATGCTGCATATGAAGAAAAGCTTGCATCTCAACTCGTCCGTTCTGCGCTTATACATCACACGCCGTAAAGGCGGACGCGAACTCCTCAATCTTGAATGCCTATACAACCGAATAATTCAAAGTACAGTTCATATCATCGCAAACGGTAGAAATCCTCTCCTGGCAATGGTTAGGAATCACCAAATGAGTGGAGAAGGAGCGTTCCTTCACAAAGCCGCGGAGAAGGCAGCTGAAACCCTTGGCCTGGAACTCAACGTCAGGAGTGAGGATAGTGCATTACTCTATCAAGATGCCTCACTTCCCAAAGCACAGGTGAAGAGAGCGGAGGCAAAAAACTTCCTGAGACAACATGAAAACAAGGTGATGCACGGAAACTTTTATGAAATTGTAAAAGATCAATCCTTATCGCACGAGTCAACGTTTGCTTTTCTTAAATCACCTGGACTCAATTCAGAAACTGAAAGTTTCATTTTCGCGTGTCAGGACGGTGTGATTTCTAACTTAGCATACCGTAGAAGCATATTGCGTCAAGAGATTTCCAGCGATAGGTGCAGGGCGTGTCTTAACTCCCTAAGCACCTATGGCATATACTATCCAATTGCGCTATTCACGTATGAAAGACGTATTTGTAGAGACACAGCGCTGTGTTGAGAGTGATTCACCACCATCTTTGTCGATCTTATGGCGTTGGCCGCGACCCTGTCCCGCTGAACGCTCAAAGGGGGATGGAGTCTATTGTTGAGAACGAGGAGTGCCGCATCTACTAGAACTACGATTTCTCGACAATAGCCTCTATCCAACACATAAGACCCGACATCGTGCTCCTTGACAAACATGACCGAACCATATTTGTGATCGAATTCTCGGCCCTGGCCGACTACAACATCGAAGGCAAGGGAACCGAGAAAAAGGAGAGATACAAAGATCTCAGAAAACACCTACAGCGACATCATCAAGGATATGCGGTTAAATTAATTGTTCTCATCATCGGTTCTCTTGGAAGTTCGACGCCTTCACTGGTTGGTAACCTGAAAGCCATACCCGTGTGCGAAAAATATGCCGTGGCACTTGCGAGAAGGATGCAAAGAGCAGTCATGCTCGGGTACCTCCGTGTCCTTAAGTTACACGAGGGTTTCACCGGCCCTTCATTATGATTTTGTCGTGCATACGGTCACTCATCCCACGGTCGTGAGACGTGGCCATAGATGTATTTAACCGCGGTTCGACTGGGAGCTGGTGCCATTCT
>WSXT02116396.1:0-11061 GCA_011762715.2 Neuroterus valhalla | reverse complement strand
CGTTTCTGTTGAAAAATTGTATTTTTTGGTTGAAAGTTAATTTTTTGTCAAAAATTGAACTATTCTAGTTGAATGTTTATCATTTCAGTTGAAAATTCATCTTTCTGGTTTAGAATTCAACTTTTTCAGTTAAACATTTACAATTTCATTTGATTCTTCATCATTTTATACATATAATATGTACCTAATCATTTCTTTGACAGTTAGTTTTATTTTTTTGTTGAAAGTTAGTTTTTTTTGGTATAATTAATTTTTTCTAATTGAAAGTTAACTTGTTCCAATTGAAATTTCCATAGCTTCAGTTAAAAATCTATTTGTTTGATAAAAGATCCATTTTTTTTCAATTTAAAATTTGAGTAATCAAATTTTCGTTGACAGTTTATCTTTTCCAGTAGAAGTTAATTCATCTTTTTCTAAACTCAACTCCTTTAGTTAGAGATTCAGTTTTTTAGTATAAAACACTTAGGCTTGTTTAAAATTTGTTTTAAACTAAAAATGTTACTTTTCCATTTTGTTGAAAATAAGTATTCTTTTACTTTGAAATTCAACTATTTTGTTCAAATATCCTTGTCTTAATATTTAGCTTTATAGTTGAAGATTGAAGTACTCTAGTTAAATATTCATCATTTTTGTTGAAAATTCATCTTACATAGACTGCATTTAGCTGTGAATATATAAATATAGGAGAACTACTTTTTAATTAAATTAATTCGATATTATTCATTATGACCCTGTGTAATAATATACAAAAGTCTCCTGCCAAAGTGACTTCTTCGAGTCATCAGAGGGCGGCAGAAGGTATTTCCATAGTCAATAGCAAAGAGAACTCTGTCTATAGCGCATGTGTTAGAGAGAGAGAGAGACAACAGTAACCTTCGGATCTCTTTGTCTCTTTTTGTCCGATCTTTCTGTCTCTTTCTTGTCCGATGCCGCGTTGTGTGCTGACTTGTCTCCTCTATCTATAATATCTCTATGGTTGAAAACCGGTAAATTACATGACAAATATGGTGGCCGTCTGTTTTGAACTTTTGACTCCCTTGAGGATCTCCTGGTCAGCCTGATCTCATCTTGAATACTCTTCAGCAAACAAAAAACATTGCGATATTTCTAGCCATGTATACTGATATATAGTGTGTTTCTTTCTTACGCATGATCTACAATAATTCTAAAAACTATTCTCAAATAATTATCACTCGTGCCAACTTCGCTGATTAAATTCATCCGAAAAATGTGTTGCAAGGTTCATTCGACATTGCAGACTAATGTTTGTTGAAAGTTCTTCTTCATGAATGAACGCATATACACATAGAAGTTTTTCTTCAAAAAAATGATTGCTAGAAGAATATAAATATTGAAGCATTAAAGGTTTATCCTAATATTTAAAAATTAGTACTTTCTCACCCTTTTCAAGGCAGATGGTAGCACCGTGATGGCATCGGCTTTCACGGGAAAATGGCGGATTACAAAGGTGCGTTTTGCCGATATGATCTTTTAAATTATTCTTTATAACTTGTTCTTAGTGTTGTGTTACAAAGATCAGTATTTTCTAGCATTTACTTTTTATTTGTTAACCTTCAATAGAAAAAAGTGTATTCTCTGTGATTTGTTCAGCAATATTTTTAACCTAAATTGAAGAGTGTTGGACCGTTAAAATGATTCCTACCACATTTAATTTCTCGTTTTGATCTGTGTAGAAAACACGGAGGAGTCAAATGGACCTCAACCTGCTAGCAACATGAAAAACGATGCTCCAGAAGAATCCAGTGAAAATTCCACAAACGGTCAGTGCGATAAGCGAATTAACATGTGTCAGTGCACGAGTTCAATTTGCTTGTATATGTATTTTTTGGAAAGGAAATGGTAACGAAAGTACAAGCTTTTTCAAATTACTTGCATCATTATTATAAGTATAATAATTTACTTCTTTGCTTATTGTCGTTTTGCCGATCTTCAGTTCCCATAAAAGAATTTTTGTGGTTTTTTTGCAAGTCAAGTTCATTTGGTTTCATTATGCTCTCAAAAGTAAAATTCCCTTTGCTCTTAGTATCTGACGGTAAAATTAGGTAATAATAATAGTAAATTTACTTGATAATGTATCTTAAACTGATATAAATTATTCGCTATATGCACCAATTGTTCCTAAATAATCCTTTAGTTGTTGTTTTTATACTATGTACTCACTTAATTAGTACTTGCAAAAGAAAAAAACATTGCACACTTGTCAATTTGTTTTTGTTGATGCTACTTCCTGAATTTTACCTATAATTTCGAGAGGTTTTGGCGCTTCCATTTTTTTCTTCCATTTATCGGATGAATATTTCTTGAACTACGTTAGAGGTTATGTTTTCAAATAAAAAACGATATCTCAATGTGAACCTTGGAATTCGAATTCTATTTTCCATGTGTGCTTGTTTTTGAGACTTTTTTAATTATTCAAATGTACCGAAATTAATTAAGATATGGGATTACAGAGGAAATGGAGGGACAGTCAACAGAGAATGATTCTGACAAACCTGCATCACCTTCTGATAAATTTACCAGCAAAGTACCTAACAAGGGTAAGCAATAAAATTCTTGAAAGTCTTAAGAACTATGAACTGTAAAAAAAGCAAATAAAACTATAGAACAATAATTTACAGGTCCGGTGTTAGCAGCTTCGAAGTTTGGAAATTCCTTCGGTGTGAATGAATTCTCCAATTCCTCGAAAGCGAGATTTTCGCTAATAAAACCTTCCCAACTAACCACCGTCGCCACGAATCCAGGACCTTCAACAAAAACGGTCTTGCAACCTGCAAAGTTTCACAATCCCTTTGTAAAAGTGGCAGGTAGTGTTATTGAAATAGAAGCTGAGGCTTCAACGGAAACTAATACCAGCGAGGTAGGAAAAGAATCAAAAACGGTAGAAAAGCCATCTGTGGAAGCGAAACCCTCCTTCCTACCTCTTGGTGCAAGCACAAAAGAGAATGAGAATAATGTAAATGTGGTCCCGGGTGCTTCAACTCCTAGTTTTGTTTTTGGACAGAATTTAAAAGAACGAGTGACGGTGGCGCATGATGCAAAAGGTTCAGACAATGCAGAAAAAGAGGGTATCAAGGGGGAAGATAGTAACGAAAATGGGTCTTCAGAACTGCTCTTTTCTAATGTAACAGCAGTTTGCAGGAGTACGAATCGACCGGGCTTGACGTTAACCCAAGCAGCTCAAGAAATGGAAGAAGCAACTAGGGCAAATAAACGAAAATACAATGAAGTGGCTTTGCTCACTGGAGAAGAAGGGGAAACGAATGTTCTACAAATTAACTGCAAACTCTTCGCTTTTGACAAGGTTAATATATATTTAGGTTTAAATTTACCAGGAAAACGATTGAATTTTGGAATTTTAATGTTTACTTGTTCATCAAGTACTTCAAGTATTTAATTCTAATTGATTTCCTTCTGATTTGCTATTTCAGACAACAAGTAGTTATCAGGAACGAGGGAGAGGAGCTCTTCGACTGAATGATCGAGATGATGAGTCTCGAATAGTCGGTCGCACTGCCGGAACGCAGAGACTGATTTTGAATACACAAGTATGGCCTGGCATGACTGCTGAACGTGCAGGCCCTAAATCCTTGAGGCTGACTGCGATGGACGTTCACGGAGACATTAGAATTTTTATTGTTCAAGCCACACCAAAGGAAATAGATCTACTCGAGGATCGTCTCATGCAACGATTAAAGCGCGCTAAAGAACGTCAGCCTAAGAAGTTAGCTGCTGATCACTGACAACTCATCGACATCTTATGTGAAATGTCTCCTTTGAAAAACGCGTTCTCTCCTGCGTCGCAGGAAGCTCTGAACATTGTGTGCATGTAAACTTTCAGTTCGTCCGACTGGTGAGGCTTCTTTTGTCCATAGCTCGAACAACGGCGTTCACCTACGACGCTTCTTAAAAAAAGTCATCGATTGTTGTCAGGTACTCTTGAGGTCCAAAAAGTTCTGAAAGCTCATTTTCATGAATTTTGATTTTTTTTGCTGATACAAAGCCTTTTTCGAATCATTCCCCATTGATATTCTTTTACACGATTTCGGAAGGCTCCTAAGGTAATTTTCGTGAAATAGGATTAACTAGATACAGATTTTCAATTCTAGCAATAATGTAAAATATAAATAGTTTGCCCAATACGCAGCGTAGATTCTAATTGAACTTTTACTTTCGCAATCTGCGATTTTGAAATCGCGGGATTTAGCTTTCTAAATGCGAAACACTTTGTTGTTTTTGAAAATCCGCTTGTTTGTAACGGCCGGGTGCTCTGTGTTTTGAAAGAAGCACTGTGCTATTAATTTAATACAAATTCACTCAGATTTCTGATCTATTTAAAAACTTCAGAGCTAATGGAATAGTAAATAAATAATGACAAACCTTTTGTTTGGAGTAAACATTTATTCCAGAAGCTTTTTGTCCCGCGTTTTACATTTCTTATAAGCACAAAATAACGCTATGAAATAATAATGGATAAAGTGAATGACATACGGCAAAGTACAATAAATTTGAGTTGTATGTTCTTGTCTATCCGCCTCATATAAATAATATAACGACCCACCTTCGGCTGTAAATACAGTAAATAACGACGAAATTTTAGAACTTATCCTTATCAGCTGCAATTTTGTATTCTACCTCTTAGGGAGTAAAGTGTTTCTTAGAAGTTCTGCATTGAACAAAATTGAAAATTTTGACAATGACAAAGTCATGATTTACAGTAATGATTCCAAGGACTTGATCATATAAATTTGTTTCCGGGATTTGAAAGTATCTTTATAGTAGGGAGTAATAGGGAATGGAAGCTGTCATTTAAAAGCCCAATGTATTTTTTCCATGTACGATTTTCAGCTCTCTTTGCGTTCCTGATGAACAACTAGACTTTATGTGTATGAATGAACGCAAATGGAAATCGGACTGCGGATCACACAAGTCCAAACTTTATGTTTGTTCATACGTATATCATGAGAGATTAGAGGCGCTACCTGTTGCGTGTAAACTCATCTTCTTTTCTCTATCATACTCTGCATTTTATTTTCAAATGCGTTGTTCATCCAGTAGCTGTAAATAAAAATGTCGATCTAGTGATAATGAATCTGGTGATACATGTTTCTTCTCAGTGTTGCTGAAAACTTCGATTTTACGGCACCAACAATCAGTCTAGTAAGCTGAAAACTATTGAATGAATGAATGAACACGAATTGTACAAGTTGCTACCTATAGCGAACGGCAAACAGTAAATTCAGTTTCTGTTTTCTAAAGTTCTTCTTCATCTACGTAATAAATTATATGTTCGTATGAGTGCTACTGTGATATGGAATCACTGTGTAGCACATTGGTTGCATAAATATACAATCATTTGCATAGGAAAAATATTTTTCTTTATTGGAAGTAAAACCAACCTCACCTTCCATTATTGAAGGAATCCTCAAGCGAAACTCTGGTTTTTGAGAAAAACGACTGGAGCAAACTTGAATGCGTGAGAACCCGACATTATATTCAAATATTTTTAAACAACACCGGAACTTTTTTGGACAGTAGAACGTCTTTGAGATGTCGCTACTAACGCGATTCTATCATATGGCGGGCGCTATTCAACAGGCTGATATTTATAGACACGGGAGTCTCGTGCATACCTACAACGTTTCAAGCGTCAAATTTCTATTTCGAAGTTCTCAATTTTCATCCATGGCAAAAGTTTCCAAATTTCCTGACTGGATTAAGTTCCAGGATAATCGGAACACAAGGATTTCTAATAAATTGACAGAAGCTCTTAACTTAATTCGGAATCCGTATACCGCCTCAGCACGCATCGCATGTATCTAAAATGCATCGAAAATTGTGAACCCAAGCGACATTTAAAAATTTGCATTGCTGCGAAGTGAATTTCTCGATCGGGTGTTGAGTGTCAATACTTGGCCGACTAAGAAGAAAGATGCAGGTTCTTTGAGTTATGTATCTGGAATTTGAAGTGATTGTGTGTCCTGATAACAAATTGGATGACTGTCACCTTTCCGAAAAATGTAAAAACCATTCATTACGATAAGTTAATCCAGGCATCCGGTGTTTGAATCTCGGAATCGGGTCAAAACCGTCTGACCTATTTGTTGAAAGTGACTGAAGGAATGCGTTCTCCGTCCTTCGATGCCGACGAAGATGTCGATCCGCACGGTTGTACTCTGTGCCAACTGTTTTTCTGTCAAAGCTTAATGGTTCGTTGATGATGCGAAAATTTCTCGGAAAGTAAATAATATTCATGTTTCAAGTTTTCAATCAGTTTCAAAGGGGTCATGAGATTCAGAGTGGAATTTTATTAGGCTTAGTCACTGACTAAAAATTTTTAGGATGTGAGACTCAAAATTTATTTAATAGGTGTTTGGAAATTCTTACGGATTCTTAAAATATGTATGTTCTGGAATCCTTAAAAACATCTTAAGCTATTCCGTATCTCAAGGTACCAGAAAAATTATTTGTTTTATTCTAGAGATCCAATCCTGAATAGAAGTTTTTTAGAGTTCATTCATCTTGCAGTCGAAAACTTTTGAAACCTTTAAAATAAATATATTTTGAAATTGTTCGATTTTTATTGCATTTTACTTTTTGTAAACCCTTTTGTGTAATCCGGAAAAATTTTAAACGGTGAATTAACCGCATTATGACGTATTATTGTATTTTATTGTTTGTTTCCCTCTTTTTGTGGATGGGAGTGATCAGACTGGTTCCATAAAAATACACCCGATAGAACTGATTCGGTATAAAGTGGCTCAAGTGGTTGATATTAATAGACCCGGCAAATTCACGTAAACTTTCAACGTATCGGGCAACGTATACGTCGAACAAATAGCAAAGTTCGAACACGTTTTATTTAGATACCAGTCAAATAAAACGCCAAAGAGATGACTTCGATCGATTACCTTTTACTCCAAGGTAAACGCAGGAATTTATTTTGAGGTAAACTTTAACTTGCGGATGAATCAGATCTGTAGAGAATTATGAATCGTCCGTATTCTAAACAAGTAAACTAATAGTGAAAGAGAGAGGGAAAAGCAATGATGACAACGTAAGATGGGAAAACGAAGAGCTTCTAACTCACTGGAAAAGAAAAATTCAAGTTAGAAAAGATGATGTTCACTGGTGGTTCACACGCTAAGAGAAGAAATGCAGGTGGTGGATCCGGAAGAAAACCGGCTTTGGAGCACAGAAACACAACTCAGCCCCGCATGGGACCGGAAGGATATACATACAGGTAAGAATTCTTTCCAGAATTTTACATATCTTAAATCAATTTCTATTCAGAAGTAAACTATAGTTTCCCTTTTTGAATTTTAGTTTAAGTCAGAACAATCAAAGGTAGAAGGTTTGATAGCAAATATTAGAAAAGTAAATTTCGTTTTTATTGACGTTATTTTATCTGATTATTACATTTTTATTGTAATTCTTTGTCTTCCACAAAAAGGCTCTCATTCCCTTTGATGAAATTAACCTTAGATAATTTGTGAAAAGAAAAATGAAACATCACAAATTCACTCATCTGTCTGCAGGTCTGAACCCAATAAATCACAATGATATCATCTACATTTCATGATACTCGCACATTTATCTATTATACATATTAGCCAACTTTTACTCGTCGTCTGCTTCATCAAATTAACGAGATCCTTAATTCAAAGTCTTGGCTGACTTAAACCGCGCGTAACTACTGCATGAGTAATAATCAGCATTCCGGATCTGAGATTCTTCTAATAGTTGTTGGACAAACATAACATTTATGTCACCACTTTTTATTCGCTTTATAAACATTCTGAATTACATTCATGTGCAAGGTTGAAGAGTATAAATTCTTGGAAAGAAATTAAAATATTCTTTTAATTGTTTCGAAAGAAGAATGTCAGGAAATCATAAGATCATTGCTAATCTTGTTGTTACATAAGATGAAGAATACATTCAGGAGTATTATAAAATATTTTTATTCATTACGAAAAATACATTCGAAAATTATGCCAGCTTCTTGCGCGTGATCATTTATTAATATTTTTCAGTGTATTTCCAATATTCTTCTTGGAAATTTGGCATTTTTACTATTGAAATTTCCGTTTTAAAATTAATTTCCCCATTCATGAAGTTTTTTAAAGCGATTGATCAAGCTGCGTGCTGCGGCAGTTTTCTGGAATCTGATTCGCACTAGTTTCCAACTGTAAAAAATAATTTCTTCCGAAGAAAGTCAGTTTCCTAAACGAGAAAGTTTTATAATTTAATTGCGTCGGGAAGAAATTTCACAAAACATATAGTTCCCACAAAGAAAAGGTTTTCTGATTTATTTTTCATTTATATATTTTTTTGCGAAGGATTTGAAGAATTATGCAGAAATTAATGTGAGGTTTTGAAAGGTTATCAAAAGAGCTTAGGATATATGTGACGCGCTACGAGAGAAGGGCCCTTAGCAGCAAAAAATCGATTTTCTGATTATGAGCACTTATTATAGTTTGAAACTTGCTCTTTCGATTGGTGAAATCAGAAAAATTTTCCGCACAACATTTCATGCTTAAAAAGACTTTTGAATTGGGCGTTCGGAACAGCGATCTTCTTGCTCTTCTTTTCTTCTTTCCTCTCTCCTGTAAAATCTACGCAAGGCTGCTAAGGGCCTTTTCTCGTAGCGCGTCACATATGTTGTAAATTTTTGAAACATTAATAAATTTACACTATGGAAAACTGGGAATCTTTTGTAGAGTGATGGAAATTTATGGGAGTTTTTGTCCAATAAGGTATTACTGAGGATTGAGAATCCTTATCACAGGTGTGAAGTAAGTTTAGGGAATGGTCTTTTCTCATCTTAAAGACAAAACTGCAGGAGACTGTGCCCTCCTCAGTTTACAACACAAATCGATCATAAATCCTTTGGTTCTGACTTTATTCCAATTCTTTCCCACTTATGACTGATTTTCAGTGCGGTTGTAAATGGAAATACCACTTTAAAACGATTTAGCTACTTAGTTTGGACATAATTTGGTACTAATCCAAATGGATCTGAATCACTTCGTTTGGCTGAATGGTATAAGAATGGAAATAAAATATTTGTATTCAAATAGATATTTTATTTTTATATTAAGTCTTATCAGTTATTTGTAATTCGGATTAGGAAATCCGAACCTGCGAGTGCAAACATTCTTTGGTAACAGATGAAATTCTTTAATGAAAAATTTGATCAAATTGTTTAAAATCTTTTTTCTGATAGGAATATCTGACATTTTGCACATTTTCAAAGCCTTCCTATAAGGAAACTATTACACCTTAAATGCTCAAACTTACCGTAAGTAATGTTTGGACCATTTTTCATCTGAATTCATCTGATAATTGTGCGAAAATGATTTTCTCTAAAATGAAATAATTTTTGAAGAATTACAAATTCACAAGAAAATGCGCTATTTGGGGGTTATAACAAAAAATCTGAAGCATCGCAAATAATTACTAATTCGAATCAACATGATTTACTCACTGTTCAAATTTTACAAACAAGTTTTGCCTGATTTTAAAAATAATAACTTTCAAAATTTAGAGTCATAATGGTTATTTTACACTAGGTTATAGTATAATAAACGTTAGTATAATAGTATAAGTATAATAAAGTTGGCAGAACAGTTGTTTTTAGATCATTTTTAAATAGGAGCATGTACAAACCATTCAAAATAATTGTTCGGCTAAATTTACTGAATATCTAAACTTATGGTCAAATAATTCGCCTGAGTCTAAATTCTGAAGGTGATTATTCTTTGAATCTGGAAAAACTTCTACGTAAAATTTTAGGAGTAGTCCATAAAGAAACTTATAATTATGAGCAAAGACCCAATTTTTTTTCTTTCCCTCCAGGAATAAAGTTCAACTAATATTTCCTTCTAAAATCGACTTTAAAGTGATAACTTGAAAGATGTGAAGGCTACTCAATTGTTATATTATATCATTGCAAAGTTCAACTCAAGTATATATCTGCTAGTTCGAAAACTTTCAAATGTATAATAAAAGCCAGTTTCACAATACCCCTGCACATTTCAATGAAGTTTACAACTCAAATATACTACATAAACAAAAATTACTTATTCCAAAATCTCAGATTTTTCAACGTGTGCCTGCAACACGTTTTGGTCGAAGTCAGTGGGACTTATCACAATAGTATTATTTTCAGTAATAGATTTCACTCAAATTTTTAACTTGAGTATTACAAAAATATTAAGGAGAACCATAATTATTTAGTTTCACCATTGAAGTCTGGGTGATGCAAAAAAGAATCCATTGTACACGTGCCGTTTAATCCTGCGAAGTGAGGGCGCCAGTACACGGAGAGGAGTAAATCGTAACCGTTACTGCCAACCCCGTAACTGCTACGCGGGATTCCCGAGTATGAGATAAACAGTAACTGTTACTGCGCTCACATGAACCTTTGCTGCCTGCCAAGTATCTGTTCAGCGCGAGACAGTAAAACGCAACGCAGTCATAGTTACTTCCACGGCAGTAATGGTTACGGTCTCGACAGTAATAAATCCTGTTTAGCCCGTAACCATCACTGCACGCGCAGTTTTTTGCTTTATCTACGTTGCGAATCTATTTAGTATTATTAGGTCAGTTTATGGGGTTCCTCAAGAAATGTATTAAATTCAATGGATAATGTGCAAGGGCAAAACTCAAATTGAAAACCATTAAATTTAATGGGAACTAAAATTTTGTCAGCGATGAGGAGTCAATTTCATAGCAGTGGGGCCTTTGAAGAAATTTCTTCATTAAATGATTTTTCTAAATGAAAATTTGGCTTCATTCGTCAATGGTTTTCTATGAAACTCTTTAGGCAGGGCGATTTCAGTTTTTGTTGATACATATATTTAGTGGAAAAACAATAAACAATACTCTTTATTACTTTCTCAGGAGTTATCAAAATTAAAAAAAAAAAAAAAAAATTTTTTCGAATTTTTTTCCAAAATTCTGAACCAAATGTTGTATACAAACGTAGTTTATTGTTTTCTAAGGGTTTTCCCAAAAAATCAACTCGATATCTATTTC
>WSXT02116395.1:0-25244 GCA_011762715.2 Neuroterus valhalla | reverse complement strand
AATTACTAGTACCCACCTGTAGCTTCCCATAATCGCATTTTCCAAAAAAATCTTTCAGACAAATCTTTTACACACTAGCAAGCAGTACATTAAGAGGAGCAGAACTCATCTATTCAACAACGGAAAAGAAGCTGCTAGCAATCGTACAAGATTCATCTAGACATATCATTCTGGAGACGCTCGATTGGTTCGAAAAATACTTAGGATACAGGAATACCAAATAGACACGTGAACGAATCGATAAAATTAGGGAAAAAATTGGAACAGAATTTTTGTTACTGAAATGCTTTATTGCGAGACAAAAGATATGGCAGGATTTTCAAAGAAACCACTGAATGCAAGTGACGCTTATCAAAGGAATAAATCGTCAACAGAACTCTACCCAGATTGAATAGACATAGTGGTTTATCAAGAACGTCTCGAACTGGTATCAATCGATTACTTCGAACCTTAAGTGGAAACAAAATATGGGTATTATCATACCCCAGTTATAATGGACACATTCACTAAGAACGCGAAGTTGTTAGCTGTGAAGGGAGGTACGAGTCAGATTTCCGTTGAAAAATTAATAAATTTATAGCAGAAACGGGTAAGCCGAATAAGGTCCTTTCAGATAGAGGTATGCAGTTTACTGCAATAGAATGGAGTGGTGCGTTGAAGTTTGCAACAAATTTATGAGCCTCACTTTGATTTTACACACTCAAGAGAACATTTTGGAGAGCGTGAATATGAGTTAGCCGAAAAATCCAAAGCATTGCTCAATCAAGAAAAACCCCATTATTGGTATAATCACTGGGGTGGAATAAAACCTATGATAAATGAGTTACACAACGTCATCATAACATCAACAATATACGAAGGTTATAGGTTATAGGTTATAGGTTATAGGTCAACAAACTAACAAGATTTTGGGGAAAATGGATCATTCTTAGAATTGTGAAGAAGCCATTTCATTGAGGTAAGCAGATTTTCTTATTCCAACAAAAGATGAAATCAAAAGGAGGAAAGAAAAATGATCGAAAGAAGGAAAGAAGTCAAGTTCTAAGAGACGGAAAAGGTGTTCGTGAAAGATTAGAAAGAAAATGTTCATTACAGAACACTTGAGTACCAAGCATGCTATGGGGCAGCATTTCGTGAACGATATGAATCAATATCTGTGTAAACCGGAGTGTAGAGGCAAAAAGAGAAACGGGACAGGAAGAGGCTCCACACGGAGAAATGAACAAATGATTGACATGAGATGGAGAGGTGCAGTAAGATAAGGAAGAGAGATGGAAGATGGGGATGTGGAAAGAAAAGATGTCAGAAGAACAGCGTCACTGTAAGATGAATAAGTACACTGAAGGAAGTACGAAAGAAAAGTGAAAACCCAGACATATAACTTCAGATTTCACTGCATATAATCAAGCAGAAATCATGTAACGTAGAAAAAAGGTTACTGATGTGTCAATCCTCTTCAAATTATAAAGTTTCTAGAAGTCATAAAATGAAACTATTACCCGCGGTGAGTTAAAAAAATTGGAGGAAGTATACGTTGAGAGTGGAGCAGCAACCCTCTTGGTCTGCCGATTGGACATAGGGGGTCAGAAAAGGACAGCGATAAATGAAATACCGAATCAGAGGTAGCTGTGATAGAACGACGAAAACTGTTAGAACTCTTTGTATAACCTTATTTTATAAAAACTAGACTTAAAATAGTTGTAGACGTTGCAGCAAAATTTTCCAATTTCAGTCGGTAATTTTTCGCAAGCTTCTGATGCACAACGATGAAACAAGTGACGTGTGCATTTCATTATGGAGGAATTAGGCACATCTACTTCTAGCAGAGTTGCAACAGAGTAGTTACATCCGGTCACCACATTGGCACCATCAGCTCTGTATCCGATTAGATTTTCATGATAAAGAACGTTGTTCTGAGTAAAGCAATGAACTGTAGCTGCGTGTAAAGAAATTGCATCACACTTCGGAACAGGAATCAAATCATAAAATGAATCCTTAATTACGCTGTCAACTTTGACTCAGACAATCACGGCTAAACTTTTCATGGCACTAACATCTGTGCCTCCATCAACCAAGAGGGAGAATTAATTTCGCCTCAAAATATCCTTAATTTTTTCTGTGAATTTTCCTGTGACATTATTTATGATTGCTGTTGTCTGAGTTCTTGCGCTGTGAAATTGTTTCGCGATTTCTGAATCTGGAAACATTCTAAGAAACAGATGAGGCATATGACCCGCAGCCAATATTGCAATTTTATGTTCTGCTAAAAATCCCGCGTATCTCAACTGTGCTTGGTACTCTCGTTCCATCATTAGGTTGTACATTGCCACTTGTTTTATATTATCGAATAACAACTGATGCTTGTTATCCTTTTTCTGTTCTTGATGTTTTTTCGGTTGAATGTGTTTCTCAGCCTCTTCCTCTATAGCATCGGTTTGTCCAATATCAGACTCAAATTCGTACTCCTCGTCCAAATCGTAATTTCATTTTCTGTCCAAACCGCTTCCATCGCTGCAAGAGCAAACTTACTGTAATGGTTTCGACGCCGCGTGAAGCATACACATCCTCTCTAACTCACGTTTCTGGCTGGCATATGGAAAACAATGAGAATAATCGCACACGAATAATCGAAATAAAACCAAAGATATAAAACAAATAATAACGCCAAGTTACTCATGCCTTCTTAAAGGCCTTCTACGTGTGAAGGAAATCAGTTCCAATCAGAATATAATATGTCATTTTAGGAACCTTTTCATTGGAGAATTCCGCTTCATGTGGAGTTCTATTGGAGAAACATTAGATCATGATTTCTCGATAAGTGGGTCCGCACAACTGATAGAATTGGTACCTGAACGATCTTGAAATTCTATACGGATCAGAATACACTTCAGACATGTTTCCCGTCACTGCGTCCAATTTCAGATAGAGGAATGCCTCGCAGACATGAGTGGTACTGGGGAAATCAAATACCCATGGCGGAAAAAAACCAGCTAGGAGAAGGAACCCCGATTAACAAATCAACGATGGGCAAGTTTCTTAAAAACAATTCACCATAAGGGAGTGAAAATTCCCCCACCGGTTCCGATCGGGTGCAAGCCCCAGTGGCCGGTTCCGGTCTCGGGGATTTCGGGAAGGACCTAGGAAACGTCGAAGAGTCCGAGTTGCTGTAGAAAAGCTTAAGCGAGCAAATTTACGGCGAAGTGGAAGTCGAGGAAACAGAAGATGAGCAGAGGGCAAGGCTCAATGCCTAAACTCAAGCGAAGCAGTACACGGTTGCCATGGATCAGCATCGTGAGAAAGAGCTCACTACTCTCAATAAGATGGAGTCAGCTTCTGCTGGTTTCGCACATCAGGAATCGGAGCAGGGGACTCGTATTGACGAAGATGCCGGGAGAAATCTTGCTTCAATCCAAGGAAAGAGGCAGAGAGAATCCACCCTGAGTCCCTTGGAATCAAGCACAAAGAGACCAGCGCTGAAGACGGTGAAAACTCAAGAGCAGGTTCCTGTACCTGTGGCCTCGAACTCCATAAGGGAAAAGCCACATGTAGTGGAGAGAAAACCGAGTGCGATGTACAAGAGGGAGGCCCGAAAACGAGCTCGTCCCGAGGCTATCTTAATAAAGCCGTCCGAGGATTCAAGCTATGCGGAGGTGCTCCGCAACATTAGGAGGACAGTTGAATCAGGCACCCTTGGTGTAAAAATCGAGGGTGTTCACAAAATCAGGGATAGAATTATCCTTATAGAAGTTGGAAACGAGGCAGAGAGCAGAGCGATGCTGTCCTCTGCCATCAGGAAAGCAGTCGATGAAAGTGAAGGTACCTCGTGTCGAGGTCGAGGTGCTTGACCTCGACGATGTCACCGGAAGTTCAGATCTTGAAGAGGCGATAGAAAAGTACTTTAGTGTTGTCATGAAGGGGACTTCAAAGGTTATCATGACGCGTAAAACCTTCAGGGGTAACCTGAAGGCCTTCGTTATGATGGACGAAGACCTGGCAACGAAGCTAGGACGCACAGGGTACCTTGTAGTTGTGTGGGTATCCTGTCGTGTTAGAATGAATGCAGAGGTGACCCAGTGCTTTTACTGCCATGGCTACGACCATATGTCAGCGGTTTGAACCGGACCTGACAGGAAGGCGTTCTGCTGGGAGTGCGACAAAGAGGGACACAGGTCCGCGGAGTGCGATAGTTCTCCGCACTGCTACCTCTGTGCCGCGAAAGGCATAGGTTCCCGTACTGAACATCTCCCGGGAACCGCAAGGGGTATGTGTACCGAGAGGCAGCACCCAAGGTGGAACCTCGAGGTACTCTACAGTAGGCCCCTGCCAAGATGTGGAAGGACGACGAGCCCGTTGCGCGACATCGTCGCGCTACTGAGGACGATCCGTATATCTTGACAGAGTCTGAAGCTGGAGTCTCCAGTCTAAGTTGGCAGAGCAGAAGGGAGCCGAAGCTCGGTGTACTGGTCTAACCCTCATTTCCCTGAAGTAATGCGAAAGCGGTTCCGGGGAAAATGGGTTAGCCGGGGAGGCGGGATTTTAGTCAGTAGGAATCTGACACTACCCAACCTTATAATTGCCTACTCATTGTGGACGGTTGCTAGGTTGGGTTACGCAAGATTTCCCTCTTCAGAAAAAAACAAGAAAAGAGGGGATTTTAGACATTTTCATGAGAAGGGAAAAGTTGATGGCGATCTGTAACTTATGAATTAGGGATCGAATATTTCAAATGAAAAGCGTGCTGCAGACAGTAGGGGATTAAGAGATGGAGAATGTTACAGGATTGAAAGGTCAGGCATTGCTTGGCGGCTCATTATGAGATTTGGGGTGATCAGTGATCATGCCCATATTTTCAAACAACAACAAATTATCGAATGTAACATTAACTGAAATGAATATTCATCAATAGTCTTTTATTATAAGGTATTTTTAACTTCACAATACATCTTATCATTACTGCAATTTTCTAACGATTCTGGGACAAGGAAAAATTGCATTTTTTTCTCTTTTATTTTCTGACAGGCAATTTTTTGTTGCGGTTCGGCAGATAGCACTTCTGCTTCTAGCACTTCTGTGATCATTTGCATTCACATTATATACAGCAAATTTCACAGTATTATATATTCTGTCATCTAAATTTATATTAGTTTGCGAAAGATTATGAAAAGTAAGATCCTGACCATCTATTCGATCTAGCAAATTGAGAGTTGATTCGTAATGTCTGTCTTTGATTCGTAGGAAATAGCAGAAGTTCCTAGGACGCACTTGCCTCGGTTGCATCCAGAAGGGTATTGTTTGTTTAATAATAGGCTCGATAGTTCCCCAATATGCAGAACCATCCTCCATTGTCACAACGAGGGTTTGTGGAGGTAGTAAAAAGTGATGATATCCCCCTGCCCCTGATTTCGTAAGAGAAATTGCAAATCTATCAAGTTTTTCTAGACGATTGGAGCGCTGCTTATGAACTATGTTATAAATTTCAGGCTAACCATAATCCCTTTGCACTCAACTTCTCTTTGATAACCGTTGCAGAATCTTTTTTGACAATACTACAAGTTATGGAAGAATCGAGTAAGAAATTTATGCTTTTTAAAACTTTTATAAAAATGGAACGAAATTATATAAAGAGTACCATTTGATTTCCTTGTATGTTCTAACTTATGTTTGTATGATGTGAGAGTAACAATAAGCAGTTGAATTATTACTAATATTACAATCATTACTATTGAATTATTTATGCTATTGCTACGTGCTTTTATCGATTGTACTAACAATGACATCAGTTGTCATTTCGTTTTACATTTTCGTGTCTCTAATATGAAAGTTCAAAAAATTATAAATTTCTCAATGAGTTCTTTTTATAATAGTATCTTCGTATCTATTAGATATTTTCGTCAAATTCACGTGAATTCTATTTCATGCAAATTTCCATTACATGTGATAACGAGAAAAGATTGATTTCCGAATGGATCTTTATCCTCGTGGTTCATGTTTCCTAAAAAAGTTTGCACTTATAAAGATATGGAAATTACAAAAATCCTAATTTTTCAGAATATATCCTACAGAATATTTCCTAAATTAATCGATATTATGAAGAAATGTAATTGACTCTATTTGATTTCTATTCATTTTCTCCCTGTCAATATTTTCGTAATAATTCAAGTTAAAATACTTTTCTATTAAAAAGTACCTAAAATTAAACGTTTTAAAATAAGGAAGCCCCTTCTCAAAAGAACATATACATTATTCTTGTGAATATTTAAATAATTGATGTATTATACTCACGATAAAAATGAATGAATCTCAAAAAAGTAAGGAACAAAGAAGCTGCAGTAAATTTAATTGTTTGGAAAAAGTAAATAATTGAACAAATAAATAAACAACTGAACTGTTTTTTTTTCTTCAGAATTACATCCAAAGAGTATATACTATAATCAATGATACCTTGTAAATAACGAGCTTTATTTGATCTTCGATGTAACACATAGCGCAAGGACAAGAATCGGTCATCTATGATATCAAAATTTTCCACATTTGCTGTATTTATTCCCCTTGGATTCAGCAAAATGATAAAAAATTACGACATGTGTAAATATCAAAATTGAACACGTGTTCCTTATCTTTTTTTTCTCCATGTTTGGATTGCAAACAGAGACAAATTTGAATATGACTCATCGAAACCTCTCTCATCTCCCGTAGATGTTGATGCTAATCAAACAAATTCTTTGAACTGGATAGATCAAGAAATCTCAATCAAAAAGTAGCAGTAATTTTTGAAAAAAAATTCATAAAGAATTGAATAACCTAATATTTGCTTCCTATTTCTCCAAACAACAATAACCGGAAAAAGATTGCTTTCAAGCATTCGATAGGTGCAATGCGTCGACTCAAATATACCTTGAATCATACGCCACGTTGATTCCATCATTTTGACGATCGACAAAATTGAAGTTGTCTCCTCACTAAAAAATCTCGATCAGCAATTCCTTCATAATCCTTCCATCCCTCTTGAATTTTATTACATTTTCATCGGAGAAGGTATAAGCTTTGTGTGCAATTTTTCCTCCCTTGTTTTTGTCGAATAACCACGTTTCGAGACCCTCTGAACCTGAAAAAAAAAGATTTAACATTTGTATTTATGTTTGTATGCAGATATGTATGTGTGTGGTAAGTGTATGCATGCATGGATGTATGTATTATAACTTTTGCTTTTCCCTATTGTTAATTTGAATTTCACTCCCGCATGGGATTATTTCATTAAGAGTTTGCCTGAAGGGCGCCAGATCGTTTGGTAAAGAAAAAGGACTCTAAACGACCAAACAAGTCCCTAACCTTTTCTGAATTCTTTGAATATTGAAAACTGCTTATCCTTAATACCCCTTAATCAGCCCAACACACAGAGCGGGGTGAGAAAGGTTAAATTCGAGTAAGATATAACA
This sequence comes from Neuroterus valhalla, assembly GCA_011762715.2. NCBI lineage: Eukaryota > Metazoa > Arthropoda > Insecta > Hymenoptera > Cynipidae > Neuroterus > Neuroterus valhalla. The sequence continues at coordinate 17,808 of WSXT02116395.1, read as the reverse complement.
ACCCTAGAGTAAGGAATTCCAGGTATACGGGTCACAAAAGAAGAAATTATTTATTGATTCGATAATCAGGCATATGTTATTCTCACTCCCGTAAAAAGAAAACCAGTTAACAAGAATATGACGACTTCCGATGACAGATCAGATTGCGAACTTATATCAAATCATTTTCATAATGACAAGGGTCAGAACCTTCTCTTATCACCTCAGAATATTGCACTCACCTTTGAGGTTAAACAACAGTGTCGCCTTTCTGTTGGGCTCCCGTCCTCAATTTTATGATAATAATTCTCTCAGAAATGACACGCCGATAGTGAGGAACATTCTTTGCTCAATTCCATTCCTCCCCGCTGTTAATTAGTAAAACAGAAATGACCGTGCAAGGGTATGTGGTGAATGCTTCGGGCGTCGGCTGCTAGAGTTTGACAACAGAGTTGGTGGCAACTGTGCAGCGTTACTACGTGTTGAAGTCGTCCTTCTTTCGCCCAGCTAGAGTGAGAGAAATAGTAAGGCAAATAGTATCTGTGTTGTGAATTCCGTGTTGTGAAGTGCTTATGTGGGTGTGAGTATATGTGTCGTAGGTGGTGCTGTGTGACAGCTGGGCCTACTGGCCCTGATACTGCCTAACCAAAAATAAAACAAAAGAAGGTTCGATGGCATCTGAAAAACTGGAAATCGCATACAGAATGAGCTCGAGTAATGCTAGAAACATCTTTCAAAAAAGTGTACCTGTTCCATCAAATTCCATGGAGCGACTCTTGGCCATCTTCAGACTCTATGAAAGGGTTTCCATGATCAAGCCCCGACCTAGTGCGACTAAAAAAAAAACAATACAGCAGGCGCGTTCTATTATCGCAAAATGCCGTTGAGGAGATTACCTTTCTTTGACATTCAAAGGAGCAAAATGTTAGTTGAATTTGAAGTATACACCAATTTGAGTAAGTTCTGTGCCGTGCGAAGTGACCTTTCGCCAACCCTTCAACCCTATTAACCTCAACAATCCGGTTTCACCAAGATACAAAGTTTATCAGGGGTATGAAGAACGCCTCTGGTGAAATCCCAATAGAACGTATTCAATTGGGTGTCTCGGGATAAAGACCAAGTTCCCCTCAGGAGGGATGGTTAGCTATGCTTGTCCTCCCCCATACCAGCGCTTAGTGAACCGGGCCCTCCCAGCTTGCGCTACACCCTTGTTGTAAAGCTGAAAGGTAATTCAAGAATGAAAGGAACTCGAAATATAAGGATTGGACAGGTTTTAAGAGTTGCTGTCGTATCGGCTATAAGGACGTCCAGCACCTTGGTTGCCCCACGTGCGCCTTGTTGCATTAAGTTTCCGATACCCGTCCTATGCTAAGCCAATCGCTTAAACACTAAGTATTCCGCTTCATCCGCCTCCTTAAGGGAGAGGGCTTGTTTTGCGAAGGAGAAGAAGGAATCGGCCATCTGTAGGTCATACCGCGTCGTCTCGCTCTAGGTCCGAAAGTAGCCTTCCTCGAACTGTTTACATCCCATCAGCACGTGCTGCATGGATTCTGCCTTTCTCAGACTTTTACTAAGCAGTCTGCCACAAGCAGCAGGTTCCCCATCTTATTCTCTGTCTAGTTTGGTTATCCATTTCATTTTTCCCTATTGCAAGTCCACCAATCTCGATGTCTTCTCCTTTCCTGAGACTGCATAGTGCAGCTCGTTCTTTGAGATGATATCTGACCGGCATTACTCCTACAGCGACGCTGAGCACATCAGCAGAGACAGTGCAATAAGCACGTGACACGCCAATGAGGACTCGTCGCTGCACAGACTCGATCCGTTAGAGATCTCTTTCGTTTGCAAGGAGTAGCCATCCTGCTGCCGCGTATGCGACAATCTAGACAAACAGCCCCTGTTAAAGTTGCCGGTAGATATTACAGCGTATTCCCTATTTATTACTTGCGACTTTACGTTGTTTTCAGAATGAATGCCCTAATTTCAAGCTCAAAAACTTGGCGTGTTCATCCATCCTCATATTTTGTCCAAAGTTCACTGCGAGAAGTTTAACCGTTCCTTTCAATTTTATATGTATCCCCGCTACTTTAATTAGCGGAGCTTTGAGTTTATAATCTAACGTATACCGTTTTCTCCTATATTTCCATATATATATATATATATATATATTGTTTTCACGTTAGAGGCCGACAATACCCATGCAAAGATGACTTCTTTTCCAGGCCATCATCTTACAGTAAACTTTGTTACACTCAATTGCACGTGAGCATCTGAGCAATGAGCACCTGAGCCACGCTGCTCTCGGGTTAATCCCTTGAGATTTCTCCCAAAAGCAGCTCATACGAGGAGTGCGACCAAAGTCGAGTGCCTCTCCTTGTTAGCCCTTACGTTCAGATGCCGTTCAAATATTACGCAAATCCTATGCCATCAGGGTGCACGCTCTGTGCTCCTTTCATTAATAAATCATTTGAGTGCGAACGGCACCCAGAAAAGACATATTCATTACTATCGGACTCTGCGATGCGTCGTTACCATTATCTCTTCGGTGAATCCTCACATTGGGAACACAGTGAGTTTTGGGTACATCCGAGCTTTCACCTGCGTAATAGACCTTGACAACTTAGCCTGGAGGGTAAACCCGACATTCGACATCGAGTGCGAACGGGGAGGCGTTGTCATCGGTACACGCAGGGCATCGAGCCACTAGGACCATTCCCTTGCAGTCGTTTCGCTCGATTTACTCAAAAGACAGTCCAGATTCTGCGATGCGAGCGAGGAGGCCTACGAAACTTGCCCGTACGTACGTTCCATTTATCCACCCGGCAAACATAAAGTTTAAATAGAAAGTGATCGACTGGAATGAATAATTATCTATAATCTTTTATTCTTATGTTTTCCTAAATTATAATGCGTTTCATTGTTACTGACACATTCTGATAATTTAGAAACGAGAGCATTTTTCATTTTTGCTCTCTTTCATTGCCGACACGCAATCTCTCGAATTGTTTCTGCTGTAATGGATACACAAGCCGCGCAAAATACACTCTTCCATTTGGCATAGGCACTGATAGATATATGCCATAGTTGAATGGAATATTGCTTGTATCATTTCCCCTTGCACTTCTATAATCATTTGCGTCTACATCGAATACAGCGAATCTCAAGGTATAATATTTTCCATCATCTACAGGTATCTCAGCTCCCCAAGGACCATGAAGACCAAGATCATGACCATCTTTTGGATGGAGCAAAGTAAGAGTTGATTCATAATAAGTGTCCTTGATTCGCATAAAATAGTAAAAGTCCCTAGGATGCACTTGCCTAGGTTGCATCCATAAGGGTATTGTTTGATTTCCAATGAGCTGAATTGTTCCCGAGTATTTAGAGTAATCTACCATTGTCACAACAAGGGTTCGTGGAGGTAGTGTAAAGTGAAGATATCCATCTGCACCTGCTTTTGTAACAAAAAAAGAACAAAAAACATCTATGAGATTTTTCTACATAACCGAAGCAGCGTCCTTACACTATGTCATAAATTTGAAAAAATATATTTGGACAGACATGAACCTGTGTGTACATACTACATGATGATGTATGTAGGGAAATTTCAACTGTAAAGTAGGAATCATACAAAATCATGTAATTTCAGACAATACAATGAAACCCTCAAGGAAGTAGAAAAATTTGCAACCAAAAATTTTTTATAAACAGCCATCATTAGCTTTATCTCTTTCACCTAGAAAGATGGATTCCCAACCAAGGATAATAATTTTCTGTTAGGAGAGGCGAATTTCAATTGAGGAACAATAATTAATAGTACATTCCGTTCTTCAGCAAATTTGAAAGATTCGCATCGGAAGTGTCGCTTCAAATATACGCTTCTTGAATTCTACATCACGTCACTTCACAAAAAAATCTCGATAGACTATTTCTCTATGGTTCTCCATTCTGTCGCATGATGTACTTCTTCTCTCGTAGATTTTTAAAAGAAGAGTTTTGCACGAGCATAATCAAATTTTTCGGATATTATAAATGAAAGACATTGGATTTTTGTGTTGGAAGTTTGTTTGTTAATTTGAAATTTCAAGTTTTTCATAAATATTTTATAGTCCCTATCTAAACGATTTCATATTTAGACTGCTTCGAGGAAAAATTGTATATCAAGTGGTTTCATACTCTGAGGAATGCCATCTACCTTTAGTGTCTTTGAGACAAATGACTCTGGACATGATCAATAGGGTGGTCCGAAATAGTGACTCCAATATAAATGCAAACGATCCTTCAAATCGTTTCGAAATCCGTAAAGGGAAGCCGCATGGTAAGACTTATAGAGAACTTTCCAACGAAGAATTTTAATTATTGTACATATGGGTTTAACTCCCCTAACTCACCCCCACGGTGCCCTAAAAACTACCCTCGAATCAAAAAATGTACAGTTTTCAGGAAATCGACTCCCTTGAGCAGTTTCGGCTTCTTGTTTCTCTAAAAATCATTACTTCAGGTCTACTGGAATAATAACAAATGTTCTTCAGTTCATTTCTATTCATTTAGATAAATTCTATTTATTTGAATAATCTGTCTTCCTTGAAAATTCGTCTGAAATCTATTTCTTGAGATCAGAATGGCAGTTTATTATCCCAAACACAGTTCCTTAATGGGTTAAAAGTTTACCGAAACGCACGACCAAAACTTAAAACGGAATTTCGTTTGTTATCGCTTTTTCAACCCGAATCCTTTTCAACCGAAATCGGATCAGCCTTCATTTCCGAGATATCGACACTAAAACTTTTTTAAAATTATAAAAGCCTCAAACACTAGTAGCAACTTTCGTTGTTGCTATATTTGCTTAATCGCAGGATATTCTGGCCACCAAAAACTTGACACAGGTAGATGTCATGTTCTTCAGATTTATAATTGGATAGATAAGTCTAACGGAATATAAGGTTGTACCTCAAAGATTATATCTCACCCAGAAACTAGAAAGACAGGCGATCAGAACGAAAAATGACTGAAACTATGTAATAAATGTTGCCATGAAGTTCATAAGGGAAAGCGTCATTCCTGCAAAGGAACTTAAATGAAAGTGAATGTTATAGCTTCAAAAAATATTTCTGAAATGGTAGAAACACTTCTCTCATACTATTTTTAAAAAGGAGTCATTAGTTTGGGTGGCCCGATGAATAAAAACGTCGAATTGATTTCGAACACTAAAAGTCAAAGCAAGAGGATTTCTTTACCAATAAACAGGATAAAAAGCAAATACGTTTTTCTGTCGAAGGTTCAGAAAATTTTCAAACGAACACTGGACCAACAGGAAATCATATGCGAAAACTTACCAACTTCAAACGATCTGCTACTGCTGGAACATCGGTGCCAGCAGATTACAGAACACATGTCTCTGAAAAATCTGCAATTCCCGATAGTCTTGATAAATCTGATTTTTTTTAGTTCGACACTGCCAAAAATGGACCGAAACAGAAACGACCTGTAGTTTGGTGTGCTGCACAGACTTCATTACAAGTTGTATAAGGGAAGCGTGGACTTTCTAGTTATACCAAATTCCAAATTATGGCAGACGGTGGCTAAGGATTTTTTTAATTTGTGTCAGTCTTATGCCAGAAAATACCATGCAGAATAGCTCAGAGGACGAGTTTGAACCATCTCCAAAAAAATAAAGCTATATTCAGAAGGTGGAACTGTAGGCCAAAAGTCCAAATTGACAAGTGTTAATCGGTTGATAATGCTATGCATTGTAACCGACGTAAAGGAAGCGTATGATAATATTGACTAAAATCAATAACATTTTATTCAAATTCGTGTCAGATTTCAAAGTCATCCTATCATTTAATGACCAACAGACAGACAGATCCATGCCCATACTGTTTTATAACCCTGAGTTGTTGTGTTGTACCATTACAGGGTAAACGTAATTCGTAAAGAGTCATATTTGGTTGAGTTGAATGAACGGGAGGACACTAGTCTCCCGCCAATATGCCAACAGCACGCGATTTTCCCGGACAGTCTCCCATCCGAATGCTAATCGCGCCTAACGCTGCTCAATTTCAGTGATCAGACGGGAACTGGTTTTTCGGCCGTGGTATAACCCTAAGTGACTAATAGTCACTGGCGACTTCCACTAACAGTAATGTAATATCTGATCTTAAATATTTCTATTGAGTGACTTCTCAAATCATCTTCCTTCATTCTCTGTACCTTGGTACCGTCAGTAGTGGCCATTAGTTCCTCGGCTGTGATACTGTTAGTTACGTTTATATTCAACTTGACAGATTTCGGAAAAAAGTGTTTTTAGATGATTCCGAATAGCAGCTAATCCTTGGTAGTAAACTTCTCGTGGATGGAGTGAGAATTTCATGGACAAAGGCGAATCTGCCGATAGGAGATCACCAACTGGCAAGAAAAAATTAATCGATTGCCTTTTCCAATCACCACAGAAGATGAGGAAATGTTCCTTAGAACCCCTGAAGCTGAATAAGGAACAGGGAAAGATGACGCGGAGGCCGTTTATGAAACTTCTCCATACTGAGACTTCCCTGATAAGGTGGAAGCTTCTTAGAGTGATACGACAGCTTCAAATACCAGAAAGAATTAACGGCGCTTGTGGTTGCTAGGGGTTGCCATGAAGGATAATAAAATAGTGTTTTCTTGTCATCATATGGCTGAAATATCACTTGAAAACAGCCCTCGAAACAAAGTTTGGGCGGGCAACGTGTCCAGATGTTCTTCGAGGGATTTCAAGCTTCCTGGAGTACTATAATTTATACGAAATTCCAGTCTTGAGTTTCAGACCGGTTGGTGGTGAAAGTTCTTCGATTTGAAATAGATGAACCCTTTTTTTTGTGAGAGGAACGCTCAATGACCAACTCCCTCGAGAAGATTACTGAGAATCCTTTGAAATCTTTGTAATTTTCCTAGGAGAGGTCCCACTACGAGGAGTTTTCTTGCTAGAACCTGGAGCAATGCACCAGGCTAGGTAGTTGACAATAGTATATTATGCACCGAGCGGGAAACCAGGCGATTATGCGCCGTGTATGAGTTAAGCACCGAGGCGGAGCCGAGGTGCTCAACTCATACAAGGTGCAATCGCCTGGTTCCCCCGAGGTACATATACTATTTCATCTGCTAGTGGAGGAAAACGAAAAAAACTCGCCGAGAATATGTGAGAAATAAGTGGCGCCATATTGTACACAGATAGTGAGACATTTTCTCTCTTTCTATAACATGGCGGCGGCGCCGCGCGTAAAAAAAAATAGAAGGCGACACATATGCTTCTCTGTCTCTCTCTCCCTCTCGCTGTGAAAGAAGGAGAAAAAGAGGAGCATAATCATCGAGTTTTCCTCTACTAGCAGATGAAAGCCTCTACATCCTCAAAATATTCCTCTTCCGAATCGTGTATCCTCTGCCTAGCAGTGATCTGGAGTCCTGTCATGGAATTTGAATACTTTTAGTAGAATTTTACATTAAAATATGGTTCGATTCACCTCTTGCAGAATCGAAAAATTTCCGCTTATATCTTCGAACAGTTTAGCTTACATCTTTGGTACCTCGTACCGTAAACTGCAGCGTCAGATTTCTCCGACGATGAAATTCCCGCATTGAGAAAACATTTGATGGTGCAGGTCTAACCCCAAGGATCTGAAAAACCAATTACAGATTACTTACGTATCCAAGCACAAAAGTGCAAGTAACTTCTGGGTGAAGAAATTGAATACTTGATCTCTAAAGATTCAATGGAAATCCTTTTCAGCTCCCCAGATGGAAACATTATTCCTTGAAGAAGACGTTCTATACTGGATGGGGAATTCAGCCTATGAAAACGGGAAGAAAATCTTTTCTCATCTCAAAGTGATCAACGATAATGCAGAGGCATGTGTCAAATCTGACTCCAACGATTTGATAACGGGAGATGAGGATCAAAATCAATTCTTATTGCATGTTGCTAGAGAGTACAGGAAAAAACCTCTAGACATCAGCAAATCAATACTATTTCGTGACGCACACTGATAAGAAATGTAGATTTAAGACTGGAAAACGGAGCAAGAAATGCAAGTAATAAAATTATTTGACTTTGTAATTCACTTAAAATAAAATTTATTATTTCAAGGAAAAATTTAACTCCTCAAGTCACAAAGAGAATTATTCAAAACAATTTGATTTGCTTGATTCAAAAATAGAACAATAAAAATCAAACATAATTGCAGTTTTCAAAGAATGGAAATTATTTGGAAATATGGATAATGTCACTCAAAAGTAATAATTCTTCGAATAGAATTCGTTTAAGTACTTTAGGATTTATTAGATAATGTAGACGAGTTACCTTGAAAATTATATATACAGCTTATTACAGGAAAAGCTGACTTTTCTATCATAATTTTGAGAAAAGTAGAATATCGATTATAATTATTGTTTGAACAAAAGGAAGAAATTTGGAAGTACATAAATTTTAATATCAACTGCCATTCCAATCTCAAAAAACAGATTTTAGACGAATTTTCGATAAAAACAGATTGTTTGAATACATATCATTTATTTGAATGAATGTAAATTAACTGGAAAACATGTACCTCAAGTACATGTGTCAAAAATTAAAATGCTAAAAAACTATATTTGATTGACTATTTTGGAGACTTCCGTTATGGCACGTGGCACGGCACTCCGAGGGAATTTGTAATGATAATTTAAAAAATTTGACATCAAGGTACATCAAGGGATTTGAGCAACTATAGGGACGCCTAGAGAACTACGAATTACTCGCTGTTTACTCCACTCAAGAATTGAGATTAATATTATATCTGGTTCTCGCCTGTTCGTTTTCTGCCTGCAACTATCCCGGAATATGGCGTGATTTCATTAGACGCCTCTAAGACCAGGGACGATACTGCAGATCAACATTTCCTAGGTTTTGCGAAAAACTCATTTACCTGTGAGCGAAACCCTTGAGCACGCCAGCAATTCTTTTTAGGAAGGAATCGCTCTCACAACTCATTTTGGGGCGCTCGACGCCAAGGCATTGAATGCGATGTTCTAGATATACTTTAAGACTCTCTCGATGGGATGACAATCAGGTCCGTTCATCTTAGATCTATTCCGGTTTGTTGCCAATGCTGATGTATCCGGTCCAGAGAGGACGAGACTCTCCTCATAACGGATGTGTTTACGGATTTCCGTTTCTCTCGAGACTTTTCCTAATCAATCATAGGCTCCCTTTACGATGCCATTCCTGCACAATAGCGACGTGGCGACATGAGGGAAAACAAGCCGAGCGGACTCTCCAATCCAACGGCAGCGCGATGGTAGCACCCAATCAGCGCGAGCAACTGCAGGCCCGTCGGAAAGAGTCGGGACGACGCGCTCGTGTCCCTCCCTGCCACGTTCTCTATTGTTCAGCAGCTTCGTGCCTGGAAGGATCGTACCGCGTTCTCCTCTTGCAAAATTTGAACTTACTAGTAAGCGTTAGAAGTAGAGTCAAGTAATTCAGAATCTGAGCTAAGGTCTGTGTGTTGCTTACGTTAGTAGGAGTTCAGGGGAATTCCTCGTGTTCGGGAAAAGGTTTTCTTTTCAGAAATTAAGATAGAATTTTGCGCTCTTGAACAGGTGGAACCACTCGAGACTCCAAAGCTTTCGCGACTATATTTAGTTTTCTTTTAAACCAGTGGCAAAAACAGGGCTCAGTATGTCTCAATGAGACATCCATTTACCATCGCTGCCGTACAGTTTAATTTTGTTCTCTTAGTAAAATTGTTGAATATTTTCGCTGCCTTGGATCCGCAATTTTGTACCGCGTGGTTCAAGCTCCGTGTGTTACTCCAATGCCTCCTTTGGGTTTGAAATATTTGTGATTTTATAAACTTTTGGAAGCAGATTTAGCTTTTGAAGTAAATGCAAATTATGGGATTTTGCACCTTAAACTATTCAGTGATAAATCGCTCATTCCTTGAGTGTCAACTGAGCAATGCAGCCAGCCTAGGCAATTTGCTAAACCAGAAGGTTTGGTTTTTTCACCATTTGAACTTTCTTTGTTTCATCGATCCGATAACTTGTAAATACTGGATCATGGCATCCGCCATTTGCTCTCGCCTATTGTAAAATTTAGTTACCAACCTCAAGTTTGGAATGAATGTGACCCTTTTATCAAGGCACTCAAACCGCATTTATTATTCGCGAGAAAGTATTTCCAGACCTCGTGTGTATCTTCTACAATGGCTAACCCATCCCCTCTACTTCGACTCTTACAAGGGCTGAGCAGTGTCACGCACTGTGGGGTAAATCGTCAAAAAGGTGGCCAATAAATGAAAATGAAATTTTAGTTGTTTTTGGTTAGTACTTGTTATATACGTATATAGAGTATACGTAGTATATAATAGATAGTGACCCTGAAGGTATGGAGACTTTTTTAAGCACAAATTTAACATTCGTCTAGACATTTAACATCATGTGTCTTTTATAGGACTGAGGCTCTTCAAGCGATTCTAGAAATAGATTGGTTTAAAACATAATAAGCTCTAATTTTTCCATTATATCAGATCGTATCTTGTAATTACTTTCATTTAATAGGTGATACTGTCTCGAATAACATTCAATCAACTTCAGCTGCGAATATCTGCGATTCTGTTTTGTTTTGCTCTGTTTTTCACCTTAACCTTGCCATGCAACCACCCACGTAGCCTTAGCTACGTTCCAAATGGAACGTGACATACTGTGCAGCAGAGCCGGATGAAAAATTTTCGATACCAACAAATTTATAGAATTCACACACGGAAAATCAGCACTTTGGGATGAACTGTGCAAGGAGTACGAAGACGAAAATTGTCGCACTAAATGCCTTTCTGAACTGCATATTTTTTTTAGCAATATATGGCCTCAGTAACTCAAAAATTTATTTTAAAAAATCACAGGCATTCTGTATTAAGCAAAAACATATCTCTATGCCGCTTCAAATTTCCGTAAAATTTTCGACATATTTAGATTGGATCTTCACGAGACGCATGGATCAAATATTTTTCAAGAATCAGTTTATTTGATAAACTTGTCACTGTCACGTCCACGTCCGTTTTCACCGGACAGTGTGTCTCGGTAAGCCCTACCCCGTTTTGCCGCATCCCGAAAAAAATGGTCCGGCGAAAACCCATAGTGTGTCACCAGCCTCACTTGGTTTATTCCTATACTTCTTTTTTATTGATAATGCGTTCCTAAAGGTTTACATAACTTCCGTTCCTTCCATACGAAGATTTCCAACAATTTTATTTATTTTCTTTTAGCCTATCTTTCTTCTTATATATACATGTATACATATAAAATTCTTATCATAACGCAACATGACGACGAGCGGGATAGCGAACGACGAGCGAACGAGTGTTTGAGCATTTTTCAAGCGTACAAGCGAGAGAGAAAGAGCGCAACCTCTTCTTATTCCCCCTTATTCTACTTATTCCTACTCTATCTACCTTTTTCTCTATGTGACTTCCGTTTCCTTTTTCTTTCGCTTCTCTTCCACCGGAACCTTTTTCTTTACACAATCATTCTTTCATTGTATCTCATTCGCTCCTCTAGCTTCCTTCAATTCCCTCATCCGATCCTCCCCTTGTCTTTCCTCCACCAAAATCCTTTCCACGTTCTCTTGCTAGCTTCTTGTATCCTCCTTTCCTCACACACATCCTTTCAATACATGTTGCCATGTTTTTCTTCCTATTCACATACTTATATTATTCACTTTCTCTTTTCTTTTTCTTCCCAAATCATCCCTCCCCTGACCTCGTTCTCCAATGAATGTTCCCCAATGAATGTTAGTGTTAGGAACAATGAAGGAGGAGAAAGCTCCAGGTCTGGATGAGTTTCCATATGAAGTGTGGAAATATGGGGGAAATGATCGAAAGGAATGTGCGTGGATAATGTGCAATAGGGTGTGGAGAGGAATGGTCAGAGATATGGAAGGAAGAAGTAGTGGTACCGATATTGAAAAAAGGCAAAGGAGAGGTGGTCAAGGATTATAGGGGAGTGACGCTAATGCCAACCTTGTACAAGTTGTATGTAACGGTATTATCGGAGAGATTAAAATAAGAACTGGAGGAAAAAGAGATAGTGCCGCCAAATCAGACGGTGGGCAGTAATGGAATGGGGGTAATGGACAACATATACGTTGTAAATAACATAATAAATAAGAGGGTCAAAAAGGTGAAGGGAGGAATGATAGCTATGTTTGTAGACCTGAAAGCGGCATTCGATTCTCTGGACCAGGAAGAAATAGAAAAGGTGATGGAAAAAAAAGGTATAGGGGAAGGTCTAATAAAGAGAGTTTTAGAAATATTCAGTGAGACAAAAAGCAGGGTACAATTAGCCGATCAAGTAGGCCATAGTTTTTGGTTGGTGAGAGGCGTGAGGAAAGGGTGTCCTCTGAACCCACTTTTATTTAATATCTTTATCTCAAAATTGGAAGAAGCAATGAGCAGGGAAGGGTGGGGAGGTGTCAAGAAGGGGAAAGTAAAGATATATACTCTGATAAACGCAGATGATATAGTAATGATGGCAGAGGATGAAGAGGAAATAGCGGGTTCAATTACAGGGTTGGAGAAATACTTAGATCAGAAGAAATTGACATTGAATGTAGAAAAGGCGAAGATAGTGAGGTTTAGAAGAGTAGGGGAAAGAAAGAAAGTATGGACTGGGAGGTGGAAGGGTGTGAAGATAGAAGAAGTATCTGTTCAAATATTTGGGATACACCTTGCAAGCAAATGGAGATCAGAAGGGGCATATGAGAGAAAGAGTAAAAAAAGCGGCAAAGGCAATGAAGCAGGTATGGAAAATAGGGAAAAAAAGATTTAAGAGAGCTCGAAAAAGGAGAATGTGGTTGTTTGATACACTAGTATGGCCAGTTTTAGGATATGGAGCAGAAATACGGGGATGGAAGGAAAGGGAAGAGATGGAAAGGTTACAGGTACGATATGTGAGATGGACTCTAGGAGTGATTGGAGGACACCTGGATATATGGTGAGAGAACAAACGCAAAGGGGTAAATTAGGTACCGGAGCAGGGAAGAGGGCATGGAAATTTGAAGAAAAACTGAGAGGGGTAAAGGGAGGGGAGTTAGCGAAAGAATGTCTGAAGGAGGTAGAAGAAAGAAGAAGGAGGGGGATTGAGTTGACAAAATGGGAAGAAGAAAGAAGGGAGTTCCTTACAGACAGACCTATAAACTTCGAAGAAATAGAAGAGAAAGAGAAGAAAGGTCAATTATTAGAAAAATGGGAAAGGATAATGGAAACAAAATACAATGAATATTCCTATACTTGGATTCAGGTTTAAACAGCTGACTGCTATCTTACTCAATCACTTCAGGCTTCTTCCGCGTGCTGATGCGTCACCTCATACTGAATATTATATAAATTAAGAGAAAAAAAAGGTGCATCAAAATCAATCTCCTAGTATGGATAGTTTAGGAAGTAGATTGCGCCAACTTCTACCGTTGATAGATTGGGAAACTGCTTCTTTTTTCTCTTGAACTTGATCTGCAACCATGTGCGAGGTCTGTTATAGAGGGAACAAGAAAACATCTTGCTAGGCATCTTCCTGAGAAGTGAATCATACTGTATATAACTCATTACTTGGTCTACAATTAAAATATTTGAAATTGGTTTCAAATGGCAGTGGACTGCAACCGCAGATTTTTCGTCGTATGATTCGGGATTATCTCTTTACACAGTTAAATGGAAATATTTATTTTATGAGAACGACAAGTGCTCGGAAGACAAATGTTTATTCATCTTCCTTCTTCGAAGCGATACATTTTCTGAAAGAGTAAGTTATCACCGCTTTCATAATCGTCTCTGCGCAGAATCAACGAGCAAGTTCTTAAGGATGAAATTGAAATACTTTCTACGAATTCTGAACTTAAAATACCAGAAAAAGAGTTCTTGGTAAAATAGCAGTAGAAGAAACAACTTTGTCTATAGCCTTGCTTCCTCATCTGGCAACAATAATATGAAAAGTTAATTGTAAGTGTTTTCCAGAAAATGGAAGGGATGGAAGGAGTTTATAAATCCTTCACAGTTGGATCCTGAGAAAAAGCATCAGATATTGAAGGTACCATAAATGAAAGGGATGTTCTAATAGGGTAAGATTGGGACAGAATCACAGCAAGTATTGACGTTCTGACTCATTCAATATAAATTGTGAAAAACTAGTCTGTTGAAGAAAATGTGTAAATCTTAGAACAGATAACTTGTACGGTTAGACTACTTTCTCGCCTTCAACATAGAGAAACTTGTCTGAGGAGGTCACCTACTGTAAAGAACATTAACACAGAATTGCGAGACTCATTGAAATCAACATTCTCTAAAAAATAGTTTTTCGGAAAGAATTTGACAAAAAAGAATAGCCAATGGGCTATTTGCTTACAAGATCAATACGGAACAAGAAATGTTGCGCAGGCATGAATTACTGCATTATAACAAGGGAAAGATTCTATTGGAGAAGTTAATCCTATCAGAAGTGATTTCTACCACAATTATTTTTGACTCCAAAATCCGATTGCTCTGAAAGGTCAGTTTGAAATCTCAAGATCTCAACTTGGTCATGAAAACGGAGCATCTCAAACTTAGAGATGAGAAGGTAGTTCCTAAATTTCTTTCATTGCATTTTTATGCGACAGCTATTACATCGAAGATGCTGTTACCCATCTCCGAATTAGATCAAGGATATTTGAGATTTATTTCTAAGGGACAATTCCTCAGTTCGGATACCAACACTTCAGTATCATTGTTGTTTGCTAGACTTTAACCAAGAATATAAAACCAGTTACGTCATGTTCAAGAGCACTGAGTTTAGTTTGGGTGATTCATCTAGGTGAACTCTTATGGTTGGGATTATCATTCACGTTATATCAGGAGAACGTTAGAGTCACAGTTAATTAAACAAAGGGAAGTGGTTCCATTATTAGTGAGTAGAAGAGTCAGGTAAAACCTTTGACTAGAAAAACATTTCCTGCGTTCAATTTACGATTTGCACCAAACTTTTGGTTGAACTTCTAAAACCGAAACAAAACCAGATATAAGGATATGTTAAGAAGATTGGGAGCGTACAGCTGTGTGGATTCAGAGGATTTGCTCCTTCCGTTGGTACTCTGGAATCGTATTGTTCAACTTAAAAATACAGTAGAATTTAGATGGAAGCTCCTGAAAGAGGGAGACTTTCAGCTCTTGAGCATAAAAACAATCATGAGGCAAATATGTATGTTTAGGTTAGCCAAACAGAAAATCTACATTAGAGAAAAATGTATATTTATTCTAGGAATAAGAACGTTGGAAATGTCTAACCAAGTATGAGAGCTTCATCACATGTTTTGCTTCCTGGTTGAAGCGCATGTTGAATGGTTTAGCAGGTTCATTTGTTTTGAAATAAAGGACAAAGATAGTTCAAAATTTGACATTTCCAACTTAATAGTAGTTTTATCAGTTCTTGAATGCTTTGAAAAATACTTTGAAAATGCTGATATTCTAAGGGAAGATACCACCACAGCATCAGCATACGTTAACAGAAGAAATGGAGTTCGTTTCTCAAAAATGGGTAATTTATCGATAAAAATCTTGGAATGGTGTGAAAACCAGAGTTCCTGGATTTTTGCATCTGAGATAGGCTCAAATGATAACTGAATAACAGATTCTTGATCCCGTAAATTTGAACCTGACACGGAAATAACTTCCCTCACTAAAACCTCAACATGCGTCATAGATAATTTTGACGGAACCAATATATATCTCTCTTCAACTAGGACTAATGCAAAGTGTCGAGATCATTTTTCAGAGGAGATAGAACCAGGAGCAACTGTCGCGGTTGGTCTGACAATGTATGGCAACCATATCTCTTGTATGTGTTTCCTGCTTTCTAGGTTGTACTTTGCATTCTAGAGAAAAAATATATTCGCAAAATCTAGATGAATTTTGGCTCTTTGCACTGGCTGGCCAAGCCATGGTTCTTACTGTTATTTTTTAATGTTCGAAGCATAATAATTTATTTCCGACTATATTTCATTTTTTAGATATTATTATGAAAGCGATCAAATTTACCGTAGGAGATGATGACTTTCTCTGGATGCGATTCGTGGTTTAAACAGTATGAAACTGCTTTAAAAGAGGGTATGATTTCCACGAGTCCGAAAATATATATCTGTTTTTATATTTTATCGGAAATGTTCTAATGTTTTTAACTTTGGCATACGAGGAAGATACTCCACATGGAACTCTGAATATTGATCTCTCAGCGATTATTATAGTTTATGATCCCGATGTAGGAGGAAATAATGTTGTTGAACGTTTCTTCATTTGAATTCCAAAGCCTAAGCCACAGAGTCTTGAATGCCACTCCACATTGGCCTCAGCTGTGGTGTTGAATGCCTCGATAATTTGAGGAGGAAATAATTGACTTTGATAAGGAAAGCTAACATTAAAAGCAATAACTCATTAGCGCCTATAACTGGTTATATGATGCAGGCTTTGGGCTCATTCAATATCAGAAATATTCCAAAGATGAACGGTCGCATTGGAATCAAAGTCCGAATATAATGAAAACTTCTACTGAAAAAGAGTACAACTGACAATAGCAAATACAATCTCCACCATAGAGGTATGCTTTCATATCGATCCCCTACGTTAAAAGAATTCTTGAATAGGACTAAGCATAAAAGATATTCGAAGAAGAAGTTGTTGATTTCAGGTAAAAAACCAAATATATACACTCTTCTCCATAAACTCCCCTCATAATCTGAAATACACATCAATTAACTAATCTAATAGACCTTTAGAAACTTTAACTAGATAAAAATCTGATCATGAGGAAGAGGAGTGAAGTACAATTACAAGATCGAATAAATTCATTCCCAAGTAAATATCCATCCTAATTGAAAGTATCTTTTTCAGGAAGATCAGATCCCTCTCAAACAGTCCTATTCCCAGTTCCTGACCCTGTAAACTGAACAGTAAGGATCCCTATTTCTCTTGTTACAGTAAGAACTTCAAAGGACTGACGGAATAGAATGAAATAACAGGCTTGCGCAGCTAAGTAGATGAAAAGAGAACGCGAAGTTCGAATTTTTCAAATTTGAAAATTTGATGAAGAGGTCCTTCACGCGATTGGGACAAAACTTGATTTAGAGGGTAGTTCGTTTTGTATTATGATTCTCAACAAAAGAACCATATTCATAGAATTATTGGGTAAAAAAATTTACGCTTATTTCACATCTCATAAGAATGACATTAATTCATTATAAAAAGTGGAACGTATTTCCATGTATGTCTCAAATTTATTTTTTAATAGTTTTGAAGAAACCATGAATGTTTCCATTACACTTTTCCTTAATTACATACGAAAAACTGGCTTTGAGCTACCGCACCTAATGCTTCCCCAAAAGTGTCGGTCGCGGCAAAAGGAATCCGGAGGAACGAGTCCCGAAGAAAGTCCAGATTTTTTCGGATAGTGTGCCATGTACAGAATTTTCTGAAATCCAGGCACGTTGCCAAGAGGGGGGGGGGATGCCCCTCAGAAATTCTAGAAATGGTTTTGGTTTTCACGTATATGGAGGAACACGATTATTCATGATATCGCTCAGAAACTTACCCCCCCCCCCCCTTCCGAAAGGAAATCCTGGCTAAGGGCCTGCCAATATCAGAATGTTCATACAAAATCACCTTTTTTATTTTCATGTTTAGTTATGTCTGCCCAAATATACCTCTCCCAGGATAAGAGATTGATCTACAATTCAGAAAAAATATTTTCCACAAAAAAGTTATATATCAGACCCAAAAAAAAACTGAAACGAAATAGTAA
>WSXT02116384.1:0-11061 GCA_011762715.2 Neuroterus valhalla | reverse complement strand
AGTTTCATCTGCTCTGCTCACGGTTATTTTGAACCGTGGTTTTTCCCGTGAGCCGGAGGGCAAATGCCAGAACAGGGGCAGAGGTGAGGTACCACGGTTGAACAACTCCCCACTCTTGTCAATAGCTTACCAAGCTACCCAAAAATGTTGAATTTCTAGTCTCAAGAGCCGGATCCTTTGACCGGATGAATCAAGGAATAATCTGCTTGAGAGGCATAGGATGTGAATATGATTTTTTTTATTGATTGAACTGACAAAGTGGACCAATTCAAGAGACGAGCCCTTAGGCCATGAGCGAAAGATCCCGCCCGCTTGAAGAGGCTGCCACTGAGGATGTAACGGATGAAAAGTCCGTATTTTCATCAAGAGATGGGTCCTGTGGTGACAAACTGAGGATCAACCTCTTTGAAGAAGATGGTTCGTTTCAGATTGTTAGGACGACAATTTAAAAGAAGGGGGAATAATTTAATGAGTCACTCTACGATATCGAACGTTTTAGAACGTAAGCGTTTCTAGGCGACTTGTTTTGTTGTTCCTGAGATTCAGTGTAGTTAGGTAATACGAGTGATTGATTATATAAACACGTTTAACCCGATTCCATGTTGTATCTTATAAATAATAAATAGACGTTCCTATTCTTTTATAAATGAGTAATTGTGTTTGATCTATCTTCGAGTGTGAGTGTAACAATATATATTAAAATATGGTTAAAAAACCACCCCAGGGTCCGCCTCGGAGCAAATGTCATTCAGGAAAATGGCACAAGCTCTCAGTCAAACCGCAGGTAAATACACCTATGGCCACGTCTCACGACCGTAAGATGAGTGACCTCATGCACGACAAAATCAGAACGACGGGCCGGCGAGACTCTCGTGTGTCTTAAGGACACGGAGTGACCCAAGCATGACTGCTCTTTGCATCCATCCGGCAAGTGTCACGGCATATTTATGGCACACGGAGTTGGCTTTACGGTTGTTAACCAGTGAAGGCGTCGCACCTCAAAGGGCACCGACGATGAGGACATTTAATTTAACCGAATATCCTTGATATTCGATCACCAATATGGTTTGGTCACGTTTTTCAAGGAGCACGATGTCGGGTCTTGTATGTTGGATAGGTGTTATTGTCGGAAAATCGTAGTTCCAGTAGAGCATTGGAGATAGGCATAGAGCCTTGGAGCATTCAGCGGGGTGGGGTCGCGGCTAATGCCATAAAAGCGACAAAGATGGTGCTGAGGCACTCTTAAGGCAGCATTGTGTCTGTACAAATACGTCTTGCTGACACGCAAAAATGAAACTCTTGGATCCTGAATTGAGTCCAGGTGATTTCAGAAAAGCAAACGTTTCAGCTGCCTTCTTTGCGGCTTTGTAAAAGAATGCTCTTTCCCCACTCACTTCGTGAATCCTGACCATTGCCAGGAGAGGATCTCTACCGTTCGCGATGATATGAACAGTACTGAGGAGGATTCGGTTGTATAGATATTCAAGATTGAGAAGTCCGCGTCCGCCTTCACGGCGTGTGATGTATAAGCGCGAAAGGGACGAGTTGATATGCAAGCTTTTCTTCATATGCATCATTTTGCGTGTAGTAATGTCAAGGGTACTGAGCTCGCTCTTCGTCCATGGAACCACTCCAAACGAACAGAGTAGAACTGAGACGGCAAGCATGTTAGTCGTAGATATCTTATTCAACGCGACAGGTTGGACGACCAAATCCGTCGGAACAGGTGTTTGTATCTGCTTTGGAGAACCTCCTTTACTGATGTTGTATCCTGAATTCTGCTCTCAGGCACACCCAGGTACTTGTAGGTCTCTTTAGCGCTAAGGTGTCTAATAGCATTTTGGTCAACAAGCTCAGGGTCCTTATCTATACCTGCTATTCGTCCACATTTCAAATGAATCTTCTCACACTTATACAATCAAAAGTCCATACCATTTCGCGTGTGCACCTCCCGCTGATACTAAGAGCATCTTCAAGATGCTCTTTTCTAGGAGCATTGATCTTTAAATCATCCATATAAAATATATGAGTGACCTCATGCTCACGAACATTAGTTCCGCCACAGAGGTATCCACGAGAATCACGGAGTGCGAGGGATAGAGGTAATAGTGTGATGCAGAAGAGGAAAGGCCTCATTGCGTCATCCTGAAAGACACCTCTCTGGGAAGTGACACTGTTGGTACTTACACGATATTTTCCAGAAGCGATGGTAAATCTGGTTTTCCAAAGAGGCATTAATCTCTCAATGCATCCCACTATATTCGAATGAACATTTAAGCTTTTCAACAGACAGATGATGAGTCTATGGGAAGTTGAATCAAAAGCTTTCTGGTAATCAATCCAGGCTATCGACAGATTGCGTTTGTGGTTTGCAGCGTCTTCGCAGAAACTCCTGTTGATCATTAGATTCTCCCGACAGCCTGCTGCGCCTCTTTTCGATCCTCGTTGTTCGTAAATCGTACTCTATATAGGTTCAATCATCCGAACAATCCTGTCATTCAGGATAAATATTAAGGTCTTATACACCGTGTTCAGACAAGTTATTGGCCTGTAGTTTCTTGGGTTGGGCAAGTCTCCTTTTTTCGGTAGGAGTACAGTTCGCCCTAACACCAGCCACTGCGGAATAGGGATCTCTGACTTTAGATATAAGGTAAAGATGCAGGCCAAATGTTGGTGTATAGAAGTGAACTTCTTCCACCAAAAGTTCTTAGTACAATAAGGACCAGCAGCGGAGAAGTTCTTTGTGCCCCTTAATACTTTCTTTCCTTCCTCAGCAGTGATTGGTGGGCATGCCCTTTCGGATATTATGAGGTTATTACACAGCTCCTTGGAAGGTATGATGTTCTCAGTACCTCCATTCAATGGATGTTTTGTTCGTAAATCTCCCTCCAAAATGCCTTCTTCGGACTCTGGTAGGGATTTGACAAAAACAGGAAGATCGGTGAAGAGGCGCGATGGGTCAGCGAGAAACTTTTGATTCTCTCTGACCCATCCTTCCCTCTTTTAGATTCTCCTCCTCACGTCAAATAATACTCGTATTTTGTCAACAATGTGCTGTTTGATGGTCATATTTATTTATTAGGAATTTTATTTCTGTATACATTAATTTGTTCGTAAAGAATAAAATTTTGTCTATTGTTTTTAAAATTTCTGAAATAGTCATTAGTATCCGAGAAATCAGTCTTCTAAGATAGGGTAACTTTGAACGATCATATTTTTTATAAATTTTTTTTTTCTCGAAAATTTGGAACACAATAAAGAAACCGTATTCTTTTGCAAATTCAGACATACTACATAAGTCATATTTTTCAAAAAACTTCCTGGGAAAACACGAGTATAGGAAACCCTTCCGAAATGCCCTATACCCAGCCCTCTTATCGGAAAATAGTCAGCAGTAAATGTGTAGATTCTTTTAAGGTTAACAATTTTGGTGCTTTCCATTTTTTTCGTATCTCGAACAGTTTTGCTGAAAAATGAAATTTTTCATTTTTGGTAACATCTCTCACGATTTGAACAAAAATTATGCATCTTAAGGAATAAATGGTCGAATGTAATGTAATTTTATGTGATTTATTCTCTTTCCTTTTACGGGTTTGAGGGCCTCCTTTCCCTTTATAAAAGTTACATGAAAAGTAAAGTTAACTGCTTATTCTAACTTAAGTAAAACGCTTAAAAAATAAAAAGTGGTTGAATAGAAATTTTTATATCTCTTCCAAATGGATAATTTTGGTCCCTAACATTTTTTTGACCTTGCATAGTTCGACCAGAAGCATGTATTTTTGATTTTTCAAAAAGCGATTTCGTTGGATAAAACCAGAAAAATTGTGCCAAAGCACAATCAAATGTGATCATTCTTTCGAAAGTTGTCGAGTACACAGAATACAGACTACAGACAGACAGACATACACCTTAGTAAAAACCATTTTTTCTGACTCAATGGGTCTCAAAACTTTGGGATTTCATTAAATCCGCAAAAGTCAATTTTCACATAAAACTAATACCTTCTCATTCAAAAACAGTTACGCGAAAATACATACGAACATTAGAGTGGAGGCATTTGCAAATATGAACTTAAGTTTGCATTTAGACCTCATTTTTCCCAATTTTTAAATTTCAAGATCAACTCGTATCAGATCCCAAACAAATTGTTTTTAGGCGAGTCAGAATGGTACACGTTTCAATTTAGGCCGCTTACTATTTTTAAATTATCATAAATTTCTAATTTTCTTTCTAGATTCTGACATAATTACAAAAAATTGAGAATATGAAAGTTTCTAGGTCCTGAAAAAGTTGAGTAGTCGAAAACTTCCACTTGTGAAATAATCTGTGTAACAAATTTTAGACCGGGAGCTGATGATATTTTTCATGTATCATTTTCTACTGGTTGAAATTTTCCTCATCCTCCATTCATCATGTAAAACTTGCAAAAATGAGAGTCTGCAAACCCATTTCCGGTTTTGGCACATTTAATGTTGGATTGAATTGAATTTTTGAATTGAAGCAACAAACGCGGTCGATAGGAGTTGTAATAATATTGAAATATACTTTCAACTTCCAAAATTGCGCCTCATTAAACTCAATAAAGTTAACGTGAAATAAAATAATTTGAAGTTACAAGTTACTGCGCAACAGTTGTTACCAAATTGGGTATTATTATTTTATTCTACCATTAAGCCAAATCCGTTTCAGGGTAAGCATAACTGGTTTGGTTCCCGCCTCGCTGTACTACCGGAAAACAGGTAATTGATACGGGAAGATTTAAGAGTGGAACTGATTTGGATTGTCAGAATTCATCGCGTGTTTTTTGTGAACAGAAAAAAGCCGATTTCATTTTTAATCTTTATATTTAATCCAAAACCTTCGCTTGAAACGCTGCATTTTTTCGAAACAGAAGTTTTAATTGAATTGTTAAGCAGAATTAAAATACACGAGGTTACTTTGTCAATATAAAAATGTGGGACCTGATAAAAACGATAAACAGCTTCATTATACTAAATTGAACTAGTCAATCAGACCTCAATTGAATGTAATAACAGATACTGTTCCAAAAAAAACAACGCGAAGATGTTAAAACATGAAGGATTCGGAGCATGAGAATGATTGAAAATTCTGAAAATCGTTTTGCAATAAATGTATCCCATTTTCTCCCTGAAGGCTAAAATTCTGCGAAAAGACGCCATTTTACTCGACCTTCTATCTTTAGTTTACGAAATCTTGTAACTTTTTTCTCTGTCGAGCGATCGTTATTGATTGGAGTATTTCTACCATCAATATTTTGAAGGAAAAAAATATGATATGAAAGTATCAATTGAATCAACCTAATATTCATGCATTTCATCAAACCGAAAAAAACTTTTAATCTTTTAGGCACATTCTCATTGCGCGCTTCGCTTCATTCGCAATTAGCAGCGCGCGTCTCTTGGACATTACGCTTCGTGTTTGATATTGAGATATGATGCAATAATTGTGTAATATGGAAAAATGAAAATTTCCAATCCTGTCAGATGAACCTACAGAATTGAAAATTTTCGATGTTGACCCCTGGATACAAATATTTTTAGAATCAAGACGAACCGATCAATTGGGCTATACAATATAGGTGATCTGCAGTTTCTGCCGCTTTGCTTTCCTGGAGTTTCTCGCCTTCACGTTTCCCCCGCTCCCCCAATCAAGCCTTTTCCCCATCCTTCGCGCAAGACTAGAAACCGATCTAAGTGTCGGGTAGACTGATTCCTTCCCGCTGCCTCGCTCCCAGCGTTCTCGTTGTCACGCTCAATCTGAACTCTGCCTGCTCTTATATCGGTAAGAAAGACTACTACCACTGCGGTGACTACCTACTGCATCCGACAGATAGCTCTGTACTCCGTTCCCGCTTTACTGCAATATCCCTTTATTTCCACATTTGCCTCATTCCCTTTATTATTCCACCCTCGCAAGCCCTTGCATGTACCACTCTTTCTCCCTAACACTTGTATGGACTTCCTTGCTCCCCTTAACAACTCAATCCCTCCCAAAAAAATGCATCTCCCATCTCAACAACCTAACCTCATTTTTCCTATTCAACCTGATTTCACACCCCCCCCCCCTTCTACAAATCAAAAACTACTTCTACCTTCAACTCACCTTTCGCACTCTTACTCACCACCTGAGCTTCCAACCTCACCCTCCATTCACACCTTTAGCCCAAATTCCGTAAAACTTTTTCACCACCTGTCATCTAGCACATTCAATTTATATCCCATAATAAGAAAGCAAAGTGTTTATAAAATAAGTAAATATAACGACAATTTCAGCAGATGTCGAGAACCTGCAACTCCTGGAAATTAAATATAAAAACAAGAATTCAAGCACCAAGTTTGGACAAACACCTTCGAATATGCCTATTGATAGAAAAAAGCGAAGGAAAAAAGAGGGAAGATAAAAGAGAAAGGAACCTTCAAATCCTCTTCTATTTATTTTTTTTTTATTTTTCGTCTTTTTTTTCTCCTTTCTCAAAAAAAAAACGCATACAAACCAAAATATCAAAAATATCTACCAAAGTTTCGGTATTCACCCTAAACCTCCAGCAAGCTCAAAAATCTCCCAGAAGGTCAGAACCCGAGAGAAAGCCAGGCTGCTCTCAACCTGAATTCTCACTGAAGACTAATCGACCTTACGAGCTCTCTCGTTCAAGACCCTTATCAAACCAAGACGACAGCCTGCAGGTCAGAATCCATCGGTGATGGACAACTTTGCACTAGCTACCTGAGTGCAGTACCCTCCTACGCAGCATCCCTTACGCCGTCAAGCTGGCTAACAAGGGGAACGGATGAAGGTTGAAATTTGAATCGAGATCACAGTAGATCCATTAGAAAGATAATCGAATTTCATTCGACACGTATCACGCCTTTTTCGTGAGTGAAGCCCGAGTTTGGAGATATAATTTTTTGAAAATCGCAGTTCCCGTTGCTATTGCCCAAGTGTCAATCATATACTTGTAATGCCACCCATTGATCTGCCACTTGCAGATTCATGAATCGATAACTGAATCGGTTTGATCCTATGTCTATCGGTCATTTTCTTGAACAGTTTTGAATCTGCCATATAGTGCAATGACCATTTCAGGCAAAGTCATATTGAATGGGCTTTCCTCTGTTTAAATGAGACCATCTTTTTTAAGGTTAGACTCCCATATTTCACACCATTTTGGAAATTTCTTAGTTACGACAGATTTGAAGGAATAATATACAAATGCTACTGGATTCCTGTTTCTATTTGACTTCTATAAGAAGTAATAGCTTTTGCGGCCTTTAAGTCAGACCAAAAACTAATAACGAGTAAAATTCTTCTCTGAGATTCCAGTGGCAGATATGCAATTCAGAAACCTTCATAATCCATTCAATGCAATTGAATGGATTTTTGTTTCCTGGGCGACCCATAGTAGCCTAGTGGCAATGCAGTATGAGATGATCTCTTGGAGTAAGGGCGTTCAAATACTGACTATGGTTTTGTTTTGTGTTTTTTCCGTCATATTCAATGCTGAATACGTCATCATTAATCATTTTAATTTTGACAAGAACTGCGTCATACGAAAATAGTACCACATTCGGAATTTCAGGATAAAGGTTGACGAAAATCAATCATGGGCAAGTGTAAACATTCTTTCAAAATCATACCATATTAACAACATGTACTGCACATGTTTTTTTTCGTAAAATAATTATGAATTACATACTTTTATGTGATTACTGTCATAGAAACATTTGGAACGAAGTATCTCCTCGCAACGAACACATTTCCTGGAAACAACACCGTCGAAGAATTGAAAATTGACGAAAAAAAAAAATGAGAATTGACAATTCGAAATTCGTTATTGATACACCTCAATCAGGATATATGCAATGAACAGGCAGGTTCTTCAGTTTAATGTTTCGGTTGAAGTATCTTGTTCGGTGAAAGCCATACCTCCAAAATGTACCCCATTGTGTCAGCCATGCGACGTGTATTTTTATCGCCAGATGAAAAATCTTTTTGAAAAAATGCAAAACGCGTCGGATCTTTAAAAGAAAAACGCGAAATTAATTCTCGCGAAGACGCTCTTAAAATTCACTAAATTATTCGTCACCAAATGAGTGCTCCTGTTTCTCAAAAAATGATCGAATACGTATAGTACGTGTTAAAGTTATCTTCCGGAAAGAAAGATTCTATAATAGAGAATCAAGTATGTTGTCCGAGAAATTTAACTCGTAAAACTGCGATTGCGACGGAGTTGCTTTTATAAAATGTCCTTGTTGCGAGAAGAGGCTTTGTTTCAAATGTTTCTATGGCAGTTATCACCCAAATGCATTTACTTCATAATTATTGTACGAAAAAAACATGTGCAGTACATATTAGTTATATGGTATAATATGGAAAGCAAGGAGCTTATCACTCTCAAACCAATGTGAACGTTCAAATTCAACGTCCACCTTACCGACGTTATCGACATTAGAAAGAACGTACTCGTCTCATTCGCTTCAACTGAAACCGCCATGCTACAAATCAGCGATCCGACTTCTAGCGGGCGCTCCTTATGAGCTCTATTTACACTAACCGCAGTGAACGCGTGCTGTGAATTTATTCTCGTCCTTATACGAGTCCTCATATTTATTATTTCGTATGTTTGAGAAATGATTTGAGTTTCATTTCCTATTAGTATTTTCGTCTCGATTTTCGTTTGAGGTTCCTTTCATCAAAAACATATCTGTAAACTAACTTGTAAAAATATAGAATTTGTTTTTTGGAACGAGGACAAATAATGATGAAATAATTATAATTATAATTTCAAATCAATGTTTTCGACAGTCCGTTAATCTAGCACCTCCAGAACCGAATTTCGAAATTCAAAAGAGCTCAGAATTTTTGTCTTTTCGTAAATTTAGCACTTTCACGTCCAAAAATATAAAATTATAAAAATCCAAATACATCAGAATTTTAGGCTCTTGAAATCCACAAAAAAAATTCATAAAACAACTCTCCAGTCTCAAAAGCAACCCCTTCCAAAAAATTTGGATCGGAAATAACCACAATGATTTTTGGTTCAAATCAATTGTCAAAAACCAAACCCTTTGTCACGCACATATGATTCTCTCCAGAGTAATCTTTTTGTGAATTTTAAAGTCTTGATAGAGTAGGCTCCCCGCAAATGCCAACTCAAATTTTCCGGCTGAAATACTTGACGTTGAAAACCAGCCCCTTTTGTAAAAATATGTTTTTTTTTTATTGCGGATTGCAAAGTTTCAATGAAGTCCCTGATTTGTTCCCCCTGTCTCCCTGCTCACAATACAACTAGGTGTACTTTTACCCAACCCTAGTGTCCGTCTGATATACCTTTCCTGAACACTATTTACCTCTTCGCTTTCCTTCCACCCCCACACATATACTCCATACAGTAGCACGCTCATAACCAGGGAGTCAAACAGCTTCATTCTTCTTTCAAAGTCATCTGCAAACAACCTCTTTCCCAATCCCTACACCTGCCTCATCACAACATTTGCCCTCCTTACCCTCTACTCTATATGCCCATTCACCCCTCCATTCTCCATTCTCTTTCATCTCCTGCATCACCTTCCTTTTCCATTCCCAATCCCCTCCCTTATCTCTTCCACCTCCTCTTCTGAACACCATAACCTTGGACTTTCCAGCATTTACCTCTAACCGACTTCTATCCAGGTATCTTCTCAACCTCATCATCATCTCTTTCAATGCTTCCTCACTTTTCGCCAGCAACACTATGTCATCTGCATACGCAAGTGATCAAATTCTAACTCCTCCTACCCTCACTCCCCCAACTACTCCTTCCTCTAGCTTCCTCTCCATGGCAGCGATCAAGATCGCAAACTGCGTTGGGCTAAACGGGCATCCTTGCCTCAACCCCCTATCCATCCAGAAACCCTCGGAGATCGTGTCCCCTCCTCTCACCCTATCTTTTGTCTCCTCACACACCTCTCTTATCCTTTCGATCAGACCTTTCTCTACTCCCCTCTCCCCCATCGTCTCCCATAACCTCCCGTGATCCATCGATGGGAAAGCACCTTTTGGATCTACGAAAAAAGCGTACACTTTTGACCCCTTTTTTACTATTTCCCTATCCACTACGTGCTGCAAAATATAAATATTGTCTATAGTGCTCCTACCTGCTCTGAATCCCGCCTGAGTCTCCGGCAATATGCCTTCTCCCTCGACATGCTTCCGTAGCCTCTCTGCTGATACCATTGCGTACACTTTGTACGCTGTGTTCATCAATGTGATTCCTCTACAATTTTCTGTCCTATCCCTATCCCCTTTCTTGTACAGTGGCACCATCAGCCCCTCCTGCCACTCTCCTGGAAATCCTTCACCCCTTCATACCTTCTTAACTACCTCTTTTAGCCTGTCTCTAACAGATGGTGTACTAAAAATGCACGCTTCGTTCTGCACCCCGTCCAAGCCTTTTTAATTTTCTCATTTGCAGCTCTATCTCCTCGTCACTTACCTCTAAACCACCCTCCTCTCTTGTTCTTCTACTTCTCTAATTTACCTTTCGTTCGTCTGAGCCCTGGAATGCGTCTTCGAAGAACTTCCTCCATTCCTCACTTCCTATCTTCTCACTTACCCCCTCCCTGCGCTTTTTAAACCTATTCACTATCTTCCACACGTCCCCCTCGGTCTTAACACTCCTCAACTCCTCTTCCAGCTCCTTCTCTCTTCCCCGCTCTTCTCTTTTACACAACAACCTAAACTCCTTCCTTATCTTCACGTACTCCTCTTCACGTATCCTCACGTACTATACTTTTCTTCAAAAACGACGGGAAAATATCAATTTGAGAAATCCTAGTAGACCGAGCCCACTGATGCCAATGCGCAAGCGCGGAGTATCTGCTTCAACGTGCTTTCTAAAGCGACGCATGCGGTTTGACAGGGTTTCTCAGTTTCAATGTTGGTTCGGACACCGCTCACGTATTTAGAGATTCCTGTCGTACCCATCAGAATTCCTATGATCCCTACAGATTTAACTTTTCAATTCAAAAGATTGCAATTCCCCATCAAAGTTCCATTTGCTAT
>WSXT02116373.1:0-11062 GCA_011762715.2 Neuroterus valhalla | reverse complement strand
TATAAATTGTATTTTGTAGAAATATAGATTTCTGTAATCTATATTTCAATTCTGTTTTAATAATTAACAATTATTAGTAGAAAGAGAATCCCTTGCGTGTATATTAGAAAGTAAATGTGCCCAAGTGACACGCGGGAGAAACAAAGTTCCTTCCGTCAGTTAACAAATACTGAATATAAACGTTCATCAAATAATTATTTAAAAGTAATACGTTGTTTTGGAACATGCAGTGGGAACGGAGTTTCAAATGCGTGGTAAGGAGGAAGGATGGTAAAATTTTGCGAAATGCAAGAAGTTGTATTTTCGTAAAATCTATAGGATGTAAAGGATGCTCGTAAGCATTTCAACGGGTGTCATATATTCATCTCTGGTCGCCAATGCTAGCGCTGCTACAACGATGCTCGTAAAAATTCTAACTGGTATCATATTCTAAAGTCAATAACTCTTTTCAGAGTAACGTTTTCACATAACGTCACAGCGTAACGGTACCAAAATACTTCTTGTGAATTAGGACTCCACCCACGAAATCTCTCTACCCCCGTATGAGGAACTTCGTTCCAAAAATGTGAAATATGCACGCGTGTGTTTTCTTCTGCGTGATATAGTTTGTATAGAGGAAACAAGAATGATTGATTGCTTTCTTATAAATGATACATTTAATTTGAAGATTCCTGTCTTCATTTACTTTGTGCGCAGAGGATGCATAAATGAGTCGTGTATATAGATCATATTTTTTTGATTTTTCGTTAACAACTTAAATACATTCTACATCTTCATCTTTATCTTTCGGAATGTTACATTCCATGCTTTCAAGACAATTTGTCTTACTTATTAGATATATTAAGAGTGACGAAATGCTAGTCTTGCAGAAAAAAATGTTTTCCTTCATTCAATTTTGTGTAATTCCTTGTGATTAAACTTGTCCCATATCGACGCTGGTTTATGCATTGAAGAAAATCTTAGATTATGCTTCAAAACAAACTTGGAAGAGTCAAAACTTGAAAAATTTACACTTCTCGCTTGTGATTATGAAAGAAGAAGAAAAGTGCTCTTTTAATTTTGGTTCACAATCTCGTGTGCTGAAAGCAATAAAATACGAATTCCAAATTATGTAAATAATTCAAAAATTTCTAATTGAGGTTTTGAAGTACCTGATTCCAATACTATTTCAATAATTGACTGAGTGTTTTTCACTGATTGTCCATATAGTTTTTTCCCTCTTTTTCTTTTATGAAAACTTTTGATTTGACCTCGATGCATTTGCCGTTTATATCATTATTATACAAGACGTAGTGCTACCACTGCCGTAGACGAGGATCGAGTTCCCGCGAAGGAGAACCGATCGACGACAGGTACACATCTCAGGGGATAGTAAGAACAAACTGACAACGTGCAGATTCTTGCGTTGAGTCAGCAACGCGTTTGTAACGCTTGTATTCCGTCAGTTCATATGCCACTAGGTGTCTCTCTTTATTAAAGAGAGGCTTCTTCGAGCAGCTTACACCTCAGACGATTTAATCTGGTTCTAAAAGAGCGTAGTTTCTGGCCAGGCGCGAAATTATTCGCCAGGTCAACAAGGTCACGCAGCAATTATGGAAGCAGTCGTCTAATTTTACAGTCTTCTTTACTTTTCGTCAGATTTAATTTAAATTTCAACACGATTCACAATACCTTTCTCTTATTTACTAAGTAATTACAAGTTTTTAGTTAAAACTACAACAGAATTAAATTAAATACATTCAATTAACTTCATCCTTGGAGAATATAGTAAGACGAATTTCAAAAGATGCATGCTCCTGAAATTATTAAATGGCTCCGACGAATTCTTCAGAGCAAGGTCCTAATTTTTGTTCTAATTTCTTGTAATTATTTACTGTCCTCTGTTCTTTAACATTGTTAACTCTGTACTCTCACGACGTCTTGTAACAAACGTTTTTATGATGACAGTTGAAGGCACATATTTAAACTTGTAATGGTAGAAAGGAAAAATGAAAATGAAAGTTTCCATAACGGAATCTCCATGCAAGAGGCTACATTTACACACCCATCCAAAGCTGGAAGTATGCCGTGTGGACAGGCAACTAACTGAATACATGACGAGACGCTAATGCTTCTTGTATTCTGGAAGCAGATAACCTTACGACCGACCGGCTGTCATCTTCACACCGTTGTCGCCATCTTTATTAAAAGTTCAGACGAAGTTCTCTTGATGAAAATTTGTCAAGGTCCAAGAGCGGACAGAGATCATTTCTTCTCAACACAGAACGTGTCGGTTTTCCACCAAGAAACTTTCTGATTTTATGTTTAAAATAAGGATGTGCGTGAAAGTTCACACGTTTATTAATCGCTCAAGTTGGAAGGAAATCAGTGACAATGCGATGAAAATGATCATCACGGCTTCTCTTCCTCGCCTGGGTTCAAGAAATACAAATGGAAGGGAGTAATAAATTAACGGATGCATGCATGTTTCACAGTCTGGTCCCCTATTTTTCGTATTTTTCCTGGTTATTTGTGATACACTCTTCTCAAGATTTATCCATGATCACTTCACTTTCATGCTCGAACTACGGAGAGAGTTGTCACTTTCTCCAGGAGCATGAGATATTTATTATTATCATCATTTTATTCAAAAAATTGTTGTGTGGTCCTGTTTGAATCCTATATTCTGAAAGATCACGTGTTTGATATTTCCCTAATGAATTATCAACTCATTATAGGTAATAACGTTTTAAAGATTGGAAACAGAAGTGGATGATGAGAAGTAGTTTAAAAGAGAATGCTACAATAGATACGATAGATGTGGTTATAAACCTAGTGCGAAGAGGGAGCTCATTTGCATGGATGTATAAAGGGAGTCTTGAAAAAGTGGAGGCGATACTTGGAATCCATGAGAGCCACCCACGCGCGCGATATGTACACTATTTACAGTCAGTTATAAAAGGCGCCGCCAGCGGTTGCGGCCCGGCAAATGGCAGCATCGGCTTACTGTACTGTCGTCCGACGCACAATGCACGCATGGCTTATAGCTTTATCACTAATCTCTGCTAGCCTCGCATAACCAAGGCCTAGTGCATATCAGATTCGTCGGTGTTTTACCTCCATTAACGTTCCGTTAGAAACTCACTCTTCCGCCTTTGGCGCTGCCGCATTACATTCGCACCCTCACATCGCGGACTTCCGAACTACCCGAACTACCTGAGAAGACAAGAATTTGCGAGAAAATTGCAGTCAATATTTGTAGCAGCTTATTTTTGAATATGACAATCTAAGGGAGAGTTTTTTACATTCTCATATTAATATGTGGGTATCAGTTTCATGTAAAATTTGGCATCATCAGTTTTAATCGAATCTCGGTGCTTCAAGACCCGCTAAGTAAGAGAAAAAAATTTCTGCGGAGGCTTCTGTCTGTCATTAATAGTAGTAGTTCTTGTTATAGCAGTAGCAGCAGTCGCAGTAGGATTAGTTTTCTTTTTTTTTTATAGAGGAGGTGAGAAGGCATTTACGCATAGAGTGTGGGACTCGGAAGGAGTAGTTGAAGCCCCATGGTACTGCAAAAAAGAAGTTACACTGGGCCTGAACCTTCCAATCCCATATCCACTAAACTCACCTCTCTTCGCTGCCAACCCTGCGACACAGAACTGCTTCCGCATTCCTTTAGGCCCTAGGGTTATTGGACACTGCGCTGTGCCTTGGCGTCCTCTTCGTTGGCCTGCTCGCAGTTCCCCCGTTGCAAGCTTCCTGTTTGATCCTGCAAAGCTTCCTCTTTTATCAGTAGTTTACCCTCAGTATGGGTACGCGTCATCCTCGGTAGCGTGTTATAACCACAGCCAAAGCACGCCGGCCGTCGACACATGCTAGGGGTGGTTACTATAGGTGTCATTTGTCGTCACTTCTCTTTTTTGTTCTTGCTTTGGAGCGTGGCTTCTGCCAAATTCGCAACTTAACCTCAGTACGGTTTTGAATACAGCAATAGCGTGACAATGTTTTCCGGCGTTATTGATTCGCCATAGAACTCCTCAGCGTCCTTATTTCCTACTATGAAACGACCGCAATGTGCAGTAGATATAGTGCGGACTGTTTATCTTCCTGCACTTGTGGAGATCTTGGTAAAACATGACATGTCCGCTCAGAAGCTGCGTTAGGGAGTTATCTACTTCCCCATGCTGCCTGCTTTTCGACATAGATTTTCCACTGATAAGTCTGCGGGCCCACCTTCGTTTTGCCTTGTTCACCCAACGCTGTTGCTACTCCAATAAAACCCTCTTTCTTCCTTTGGTTGATTCGGCAGATTTCTGTAACCTGCGCTCGTCTTCTCTCATAGGCCCGTCTGCGTTCTAACGTAAGCAGGTCTATGGTGATCACGCCTACTGACACCAGTAACGCAGCTTCGGACACTGTTTTATGGACAGATGTGATGTGAAGTGCTCAACACCTTTGAACCGCGGCTATCCTCATGCAATATACCCCTTGACATTTGGCAACAGTTTTGCAAGGGAGGCCCACATTTCAGAAGCTTCATCAGCAGCTTTCCTAATCAGCATCGAGTGGGTCAGCTTTTAAAGAGTCGCCCAGATAAGTAACTGCACTCTTGACTTTGATGTTGACCACGGGAACATTTACCTCTAGAAAGGGTTTAAAGTATCTCTGCTTAATCAGAATCACTATTTCAGTTTTTCTGTCAGCAAAGGCCAGACCATGCTCACCCAGCAGGTTTCTGATCAACCAGACAATGTGTTTAACCACTTCACAACTTCCGCAGGCATTCTTTCTCAGCCTGGGGTTCTGCGATTGACAAGGAGAGGGCTGCTACCATGAGCTCTCTTATAGTGAATGACGGCACCGCCACAGAAGCATCTGGGTTCTTAGCTCCAGCTGCTTTAGGTTGGTTAGGGAAGAGAGCTGACACAATTGTCTCCATCGTCGCTGGATCGAACGGTGCTTCTGGTGAATTTCCTCCGATTCTTCGGGTGACAGTGCGATAGCCAAGACTTGTACTTACTAGCTCAAATTACCTTTCCAAGCTCTTTTTTGGCCGTATGGCCGGAGATACACTTCTATATCTCGTAGCTCTACTATTTCGATTGTCCACTAATAAGCAAAACTCTTACAACGGTTTCTGAACCGCTTCGGCCATGTTTTATCGCAAGCCCTAATGATGCGATGGGTCGTCTCCTTATGCGCCCCTCCTCATCCTCCGCAACGCCTAGGCGTTGCATCTTAACTTTGTATCCTCCCCGTCGTCTCCTTCCCTAGACATATTGC
Source organism: Neuroterus valhalla (assembly GCA_011762715.2). Lineage (NCBI taxonomy): Eukaryota > Metazoa > Arthropoda > Insecta > Hymenoptera > Cynipidae > Neuroterus > Neuroterus valhalla. The sequence continues at coordinate 5,800 of WSXT02116373.1, read as the reverse complement.
GGTACTGTTCGTAGATGAAGAACAGATAAGCCCTGTTCTCATATCCTATCAGAACGAGCAGGTCCTGAACAAGTATGCTTTCACTAAGGTTGCCTTGGATGACGCTAGTCATTGAGGTGTCCTCCTTGCTTGACCTGCTTCTTCAAAGGCCTTGCACCGCTTTCGCATTGCTTCAGGATCATGGGAGTATGGTCACTACACCGCAACTTGGCATCCTGCTGTTATTTTATACCAGCGCGACAGTGTGGATCAACGGGCTCGTCGGCACTCGACTTCTTGGCAGAATTTCACTCTGCAGTTCCTCGAAGCTTTCCTTTTGATGCCATCTCTCGGAACGCTGCACATCTCGCAGTTCCCGAAAGATCGTCTTTTTAAGCTTCAACCTGCTTCGCCACGCAGATAGCAGTGTGGAGTGATTTCGCACTCCATGGATTTGTGTCCTTCTTTGCCGCTCCTTCAGCAGTACTTATTTCTATCTGGTTGGGTGTAGGCTGCCGCCATGTGGCCGCAGCCCCAACTTTAACTTTCTTCTCTACGTCCTCTTCTGAGAATACTTGAAATCTTTTCCTCGGTCATCTTGACCGTATAAAGGTTGCAGCAGTTTTGTTATATTCACAAGAAAGCTTTCGTATATATGCCCAGCCCTATGTGCAACAAGCATATGCTGTGTGCTGTAAAGAGTTGCTGTTCTTTTGATCCTACATATACAAGCGAGAAAAATGCCCTATAAGCCGATAAATTGGAGCGAAAGCTTCAACTACGTCCTTTCTCGCGCTCATGGTGCACTCTCTCGCACCAATGAACTAATTTGGGCTAATCCGTGGTTAGTCTGCCACTGTTCGTGGCCTCTCCGTAAACACTGCCAGTCGGGTACGCCACCTAGCGAAAGACAAGTTAAAGTTACACTTTTCTGATTCGCTAGCTAGCCTCGCTCTAAGAGTTATTTTGCGTCTTCACTCTAAGCCGAAATAGGCTTAAAAGGCTGCACGCATGCGTCACGCGCCTCGTACGACTGCGATTGGACAATGCCGAATGAATATGCTTTGGCAGTAGATAACGCACACATTCGCTCACACTTGTCCTAAAAGTTCGAGGAGAAGGAGGTCTGTTTTACTTGTCCTGTATGCCCGCCAAGAAAATTTGACCAAATTGTCTGATTCAGCCACAATTATAATAATTTGCCAACCATTTTGGCGAGTTTCATTCGATCGCCTGCGACCTGCTTGCTTTTTATCCTACAACCGTACTTCCCCTCTCGTAGATATAGGACAAGGAGACGCTCACGGACCATTTTCTCGAAGGAGGGTCATTTATATTAATGAGAAATTATTATTATAAAATTATTTTTAGAACTCAATTTACAAATACTTTACTCTACTGATCCAGTAATTTCCATAATTGGTTCGTAAAACATCTTTTTTATTCCTGATGGTTTTAAATAAATTAACTGTTACACAATAATCAAACTAATGAAAGGAATACAAAACTTACCTCTCAATTATCATTTGTACCTAAAACATACACCTCAAGCTTGCTGTTTTGGAAAAAATGTCACCCACATTTCATACTTTAACCCTGATTGTCATCATTTTAGCAAACGTTACGCATTCTGATAAGTCTATCACAAATACGATTTGAAAATTAGGAAATGTTACAAGAACCCATCATTTTCTCATAATTTAGAGTGCACTCATCTCGCGATTCTGTGCCGGTCTCTCGATAAGATACCGAAAGTTAGCGCAATCAAAATCCAGTTCAAACCGGAATTCAAGTGACGACTCAGCACTCTTATTTTAACACTCAGGACCCTATAGATAGTCTCTGAACGCAGCACCAATTGCGCCGAGAGTCGCCCAACAAAAAATCTTATACTACGCAGTACATTACTCCTTGTTCGAGCGGTGGCCTTCAGTGCAGGCTGTAAACGACGCGTGGGGGAGGGGGCAGAGGCAGTTGAGCGTGAACAACCCTAAAACTGCAACAGATTTGAGCGACTTCAAATTGCAAAATGAGTGTATTAAACATGTATAGTAGATTTACCATACATATATGGATATTGCTTACGATACATGTACAGTAAAATCGCTATGGAAATTCCAAACAGTGTAGAAAGCGTTCGTTTTATAGGATAGGGGGTAGGATGGAGACTGATCATTTCAGATATTACCATTAGGATCCTGTGAAATATAATAAAATATTCGTGTAAACATTGGTATAAATTTTTCTGAAAGAAATCGCATTATATCAGAGAGCAAAATTCTTCTATAGATTATAGATGCATAAAATCCGCTGTGCACAGCGGTGTCCATCTGCAGAGGCGTATACGTAAATCTGAACAGATTGAAAAAAGGGGAAATGGCTAGTCTAGGTGGAGTACTTTATTTTATAGCGCGACCGGATAACGACGTGCCAGCGCAGCGCGGTGAGTAGAGTACCAAGCGAGAGGCCTATCGCGCGAATAATTAAGCGGCACCATAGGCAAAAGGCACCACCCAGGCAGCGTGTCTTGAGTTCCAAGCGCACCTATCAGCGCGTGTCTTTAGCTGGGGATATTAATCAACATCCTTAGGGCTGTACTGGAGCAGAGCGTGCAAGCGGAACCATGATAAATCGTACGGCAAAACTGACACGTTGCCAGCCGTGCGTCGAACACGAGAATGGAAAGGACATAGGCCTCTCCCAGATATTTCTCTTAATCTCTTTGTTCTCGAATAAGGTGCCAAAGTACCTCACATGCCTGTCTAATCATTTTCTCATTCATCCACTACACTGTAGATCAAACCATTTTTAGCTCATCTAGAAAAACTCAAGACTCGAGTCAAATTTAAAAGTCAACCAGGAAAATAAGTAAGGGTATATGTAACACGAATTCTGGATTAGTTGACCAGACATTATGTTGTAAGTGCAGATCATCAGTGCATTAGAATTTGTGACTGGCAGTCTAAAATATTCGATTTGTTCTGGGTAGCTCCCAGGAGGATTGTTAGTTCAGGTAGATTGTACCCTTAAATCGGGGTAGAAACTACCCTTTATCGTCTTCTCCGGTTAGTCTCGTAGTTACAAGAGGTTTCTTGCTATTCATAGAGACATCGTGATTGTCCTATAAATATAAATAATGATGTTTCTTCTACATTTCTCATTAGAGGGAACTATTTTATTCCGTGCAGATGACTTTCTATTTAGGGAAATTCTCCGGAGATGTTTCCGCCGTTTTGCCCATCTAAGACCGTTAGTTATAACCTTCGCAAAGCGTATGAGTATGCAAAGTGCTCCGCTTCTTCAGGGACATTACAATTTTTACGGCGAGCAGCAATATCTGAGTGTCGATGAGGATGACAAATGCTTGTGCATAAGCTACATACCGCATAGGAGGAGGATGTCAGGCGGGGTTAATAAAAGCATTCAAGATAGCTTGTAGTCATAATGCATTGAATAGAAAAGTTGGGTCACTCGATCTTGAGTGCGCACTTGGAGCTGTTTGTTCATTTTTAATGTTCAATGTTCATACACAGAGTCGAGTTTCCACCCACATTGCCCCAGGGGACGTTCTCGCAGTCTCAAGAATTCTGTGTGTTGTTCCATTCAACCGGAGTGTGCATCTTCTGACGAAATGCGTATGTGCGATGTGCATCTACTAAGGAATCGCCCTTCTCTTCATTCCTTAGCCTAACTACATTGCAACTCCACCTCTTCCTCTAGTAATGATTGAAATGGAGAAAGTCTCCTCTTATTCCGGATTCGGAAAATCACACGTGGAAAAAGGACTCTGCTCTCACGGCCAATCAGGGAGGAGGTCACGCTTAGGTAATCTGAAGGTCAAGTGCTCGGAATATTATGTTTCACCGTTCGCAGTATTTCACAAATAGGCCTCAAGGGACTTAGAGATTCATTATTGAAATTATCCACGAGCCACTTAAGGGGTCACGCGATCCATTGACAATGTGCCGCGCTGCTGACTCCAACCATTCGGGAGGATCGGATATTGCGGTGCCCATAACATTCAACAATCGATAGAAAGTACAATATAATCGATAATGTGATGTTTAAAACTTGTAGATCAATATTTAGGCTTTGCTTCATACATCAGGAAAATTGAATCTATATCAATAAAAATACCTTATTACTAGGTCTCACCAAAGAGTCCACGTGCGCCATCTTACCCTGCCTGTCAGTAATATGACACGCACTATTAATTTGGTTTCTTTCAAGTTATAAATATTTTTTCGCACGATTCAAAGAACTAAGATATTTATATATATTTTCATTTATTTTTTTTCAATCGGAGGTTATGTTCAGGAAGTATTGGAATAAGAATTTTATTTGCAGATGATAAGATCAGTATCAGTAGGATCTGTTTTGACGAAGTTTCAACACGTTTGGAGAAAAAATCTACAATCTATAATAATTTTTTTTTTAAATGTCAGAATAGATCAGAAACACCGAAAACTAACTTTCATCTTGTAAATTGAATAATTGACTTAATTGTTATACTTTCCCATTCTTTAAAATTACATTCATGAATGCATAAACTGAACCTAATCTCACTCGTTCATGATACGTAAATTCTGCTAAAAGCGACCTCGTCCCATTTCCCACCTGCGCCGCATTACCCGCTTCTCCCCTACAATCCCGGTTTAGAGACTGCAGACTCGTCCTAAGAAATATTTGCAAAATGGTTATTTGTACCTCCAATGTCTTTATTGAGCTGAAGATGAAGTATTACAGTAGTCTGATGATAATTAAAATAGAACTCACCGATAAAAAATTGTTATTCAAATTTTTAACATGAATAGACTGAATTCCAAATCTATGAATCTAGAAATGTCTACACTAGGTTGGCCCCCATTTCTTATTTTCCGATTTTATTGTTCTCAGCCCCAAGTATTGTTCAAATGCCCAAAAAGATGATAATCTCTAATTTGAGCCATATCAGTTTTTATTCAGGGGTGGTGCAAAGGTCATGACGTTTTCCATTGATTTAACATGGGGAAAAATCAGCTTTTCGTTAATCTAATATTTAAGCGCTATTTTATGTAACAAATAATCCTGTGTTACAGAATATAGTTTAGACGTATTCAGGGAATAAGAATCAGTCATAAACTTTTGGGGTGAATAAATTAGAGCTACTCGTATGGGTCTCCGCAAAGAACCCCATAAGTAAGAAATTTTAATTTTACATAATATTGCTGGTATAATCAATTTTTAATTGTATAAGTCATTTTAAAATTACATATTTGAGGAATACGTGTTTGATCAAGTAAACATATAGGTCTCCTATCACTCGAGATTTAAATCAGTGGAAAGTACTGATTCGTAGTCAATTCCAACTGATTGGGAAAAGCTGAATTTTACCACTGACAAATCATTCGAAACATCTATATACTTATTGTTGGGGTTGTATGGAAAATCGGAGGTGTTCTTCTATTTGCAAGTTGTCGTGATGTCTGCCCACCCCCCCTCCCCGGTTCACCTGTTTGAGTTGTCTTCTTGGCGTTTGCCGCGGTTTTCCTGTTCTAAGCATCATACGCATTATTCAAAACTGATTAATTTATTACATGATGATAAAACGTATGCCGTTTTTTAATAAGAGCCGCAAGGGAACAGTGCGCAGTTCGCGAGATACCTTTCGGGGTCAGTGCGACTCGCGGTCGCGGTATCGCAGTGTCGAGCTGTGATCCCACTCTACCATTAGACATTTGGTGCTACATAAATTCCCATCAAGCTGAAAATGAGTAGAATTGTTCAAAACGTAATTAAAAACAACATATCAAAACTCCCCATCGTTCCGGTACGAGCAAAA
>WSXT02116362.1:0-11063 GCA_011762715.2 Neuroterus valhalla | reverse complement strand
TGAGAGCAGTGAATTTCACTTATTGAAATGGTGCAAGAATACGATTTCACTATTTCAATAGTGAAATAGTTTTCACTCATTCAAGTATTGAAATTTTCAGTATTTCAAATTTAGAGAGGTTACAACGAGTTTTAAGGGACTACAAGGAATTTTAAGAGACTTCGAAATATTTGAACATGAGTCACGGCACTTCAGAGGATTTTGAAATAATTCAAAAGATACGAAAAATTATTGTCACTAATTATGAAGAATTCAGGGAAGTTTAAATTGGGTTTTGAAGATTAGAATTAGCTTTAGCGGATATGGAGAAAATTTATGCACTTTTTGTGATTTTAAGATATTTCAAAACATTTCAAGACATTTAAAAACATTTTAAGATATTTCGGAAGGTTCTAATGCATATCCATTTATCCGAAGACTTTAGAGAATTTTGTAAGATTTCAAAAGATTCAATAGAGTTTCAAGGATTTTCGAATTTTTGTCTTTTTTATCACCCATTCTTTTTTAATTGGTGATAAAAAAGACAAAAATTCGAGGCAGGAGCGGTTTGGTTTTTAGTCAGCATGGTCCCCCTCTTTTCTGCAATTTTTTGGTAGAGAATTCATCTTTTTTTTGAGAATTGTATTATTTCGTCGAAAATTTCATTTATATTCTGTTGAAAATTCGTATTTTTTTATTCAAAACAACTAATTTGATGGGAAATTGAAAAACAAGGTTGAAAATGAACTCTTTTGTTGATAATTCATATTCGAGGGTCGAAGATTTATTTGTTTCGCAAAAAAGTTGTGTTTTCGATTGAAAATTCCTCTCTTTTAGTAGAAATTCCATTTTCATCCATCAATTGAAAATTCTATAAACTTGATGAAGAATAATTATTTTTGCTTGGAAATTCGATGTTTTGTTAAGAATTGATATTTTTGGTTCGAAAATTTGATTATTTGTGATCAATTGGTATTTTTTAATGAAAATTTATCAATTCACCTGAAATTTGTTTTCCTCTCACCTAAAAAACCTGTTTTGATTGAACAAATTTCCACAAATTTTTGTTGGAATGGACCTTTTTCGGTGTGTCAATAATTCATCTTCTTTGGTCGAAATTCCAACAATGTGGTTGAGAATTATAATTTCCCTGAACTTTATTAGTTTAGTTAAACTTTTCATTGCTCTTGGACAAAAAATATTTTATGGTTCAAAATTTAACTTCTTGTTGAAAAATTCAACTATTTTGTAAATAATTTATCTATTTTATTTCGAAATCAACAATTATCGAAAATTTGTTCTCCTTGACTAGAAAATCTTTTTTTTCTTTTAATAAATTTAACTCTTCTGTTGAAAATTCAACTATTCTGGTACACAATTGAATTATTTGGTTGTAAATAAACTCTTTTCCTAAAAATTAATTTTTTTTGGGTTGCCAATTCAACTGATTTGTATAGAAATTTCATATGATATGAATTTTATTCGTTGAAAATTCACATTTTCTTGTTGAAAACACTATGGTTTTGTAAAGAATTCGTCTTCTTTGTTAAAAAATGTAACAATTTATTGAAATTTGTTTTATCTTTCTGAGATACTTTCTTTCGGTTGGAAAATTTATCTGTTTCGTAGAAAATTTGTCTCTTCGGTTGAAAATTTAACCATTTCTGTAGAATTGTTTTTTTTTATCTCTTGGAAAATCTTTTTTTGTTCAAAATTCAACTTCTTTGTTGAAAAGAAACTTGTATTATAGAGAATTCAACTTTTTTTTTAGAGGACATTTTTTGTTATAAGCTAATCTCCTCTCTTGTTCAACATTTTTCCTTCCACGTTTATCTCCTGGAAAAAATGTCATCTTTTTAAGTTGAAATTGTGACTGTTTGGTTGATAATTAATCTGTTTTGGTGAAAATTTTGATTATTTCATTGAAATTTAGTTTTTTTCGTTGATGATACTTTTTACTGAAGATTTAATGAACCTTTTGGTTAAAAACTGATCTTTCTTGTTTGAAATTGAACTGCTTTGTTGAAAATTGATTTTCTCCTTGTGGTCGAAAATAATATTTCTAACTGGAAATTTAATTACTATATATTTCTAGTTGAAAATTGAAATATTTGGTTAAAATTGATGTATTTTGTTGAAAATTCATATGTCTTTTGGTTCAACATTGAAAAATAATAATTATTTATTTTTAGAACTTTATTTTAGGAGTTTGAACACAGTTTTTCAATAATTAGTCATATTTGCTCAAAAACTAGAAAAAAAATGTAACTCTGTCAGAAGCATAAGTCTATATTTATTCAAATAGTAGAATTCCATTTATTTATCTTACAAAGTTCATTTAACATTATTCAAGCAATAAAAAGGGCCATAAATCTAGACCAAAGAATTTAGGCGATGAACAGCCCTGGGTTAACCAGAGGGCACGGGGGGGGGGGGGCTAGTGCCCCAGGCCCCAGGTGACCGAGAGGCCCCTGACCAGAAAAAATTGATAATTTTTAGAAAATTTTGTAAAAAAATTTGTTTTGTGGTCCATATTTCAACATAGGTTCAAGCAATGATAAATTACAGTGAAGATTCATTATGTCCATAATTGTAAAATATAGGAAAAAAATTAAAACATTGTAATTTAAAAATAATTTTGATTTATTTTCTTGCTTTCTCGAAAATGGGGGATTTCTCTGCCCTTAGGAGGGCCCCTTCGAGGTTTAGCCCCAGGCCCCGAAAAATGTTAATCCGGCGCTGGCGAAGAAAAACTCCTCTTCTTATAGTGTTTCCGTTAGAAGTTCTAGCTAGAGCCTGGCTACAACAGCGTTAATAAACTAGTCCGGCCCTCTTCAACGGGGAAAACTGTGAAGGGCCCTACTAGATCCCGATCTAAATTTCCACACGGGTATCTGCGTGTAATTCAAAAAACTTCCGAAAAATAACTCGAAATTTAAAAAAATCTAAGAAATTCATAAAATTTCCTGAAAAATGCATTTTATTTCAAAAAACGATTTCCATGAACGGCTTACGGAAGATGTCCAGAATGTTCAACTTCTCGGCTCATTTTTTTTTATTGGACTTTTGTAATATCAAAAATCGAAAATGATGAAAAAAGATGTAAAGCAAGTGATATAATGTTTGTAGAAGTATATTAAAAGTAAATTAATATCAATTCTTATTCATTGAGAAAATGTTTAAGGCGAGGGCTTATTAAGTATTTTTCAAAAATATTTTATTTTTAACATTCTAATAACGAATTGTTATTAGTTTTTTTTATACTTGTTACACTCCTGGAAATGCCATGATATTATAGTGAAGCATATATACCTATCTTATTTTAAGGAAAAAAGATTTTTTTTATTAGAAATATTTATTTATTTAAAACCGCTTATACATATAGCTTATAAGACCTAAGAAAACATCCGATAAAAAACAGTCTTTCTTTCACAATTTTTTTTTGTTTTCTGACGATTACAATCGTTGAACTTCCATCAACTTTCCTATATATTTCCAGTATAGGGCTAGTATAAAATAAAATAAAACAAAAGGTTGATTACAATATATGTTTCAATACGCTGTGTACACTCAGAAAAAATATTCTTCGATTCGAAGAAATTATTTATTGTTGTAATGGAAAATTTCATTCAATATGAATTGACTGTGTAAATAATTGAAGAAGAGAGAGAACAATATGAAGTAGTTTTTTATTATCATTCTCGTTGCTTTTCTTATCTTTTTCAAAGCCTTGATAATTAATTCATTTTGCATCATTTGGGATGTCTGCATGTTTTTTTTTTTTATAATCAGGCGGGTCATCAGTTATTATGTGGACCATGAGTATGTGGATATTGGTAATCCTCGGAGTAATCCACGTCTGATATAGAACATTCTGAAAGAAGTCAATAAAAAATTATTAATTTGTGATCATAATTGCATCCCAAAATTACCCAATTTCTTACATAACCGATATTTTTTTGGAACAACTCAACTTCAGGCGAAATAAATTATCGAGTTGAAAATACAGAAAATTGAATAAACTTTTGCATGGTGATAAAAGTTTGGTACGATTTTTGTATTCTTATAATTTTTTCATAGGAAATGATCTTGTAACAATAATTTAACACAGTATTATTGAAAAACATACATATTTAATGTAAATCGAACAATTGTAGTGAAATTGAGTAATTTGAATTTTATATGATTATTAAGTAATCTAGTGGTATGTGGTCGTTTCTTACCAATGGAAATAAGCAAAACCATCAAGGTTAAAAAGAGAGCACACGCAGCGATCCTCGTCATTTTCCTAAGTAGTGGAGCCTAATTCTTTAATAATGTTGTGAAGAGTTTACAGGTGGTGATTAATTTTGAATGACGATTTGCCTGTATATCTAAACAATTATATACTAGTCATTATCTTCTTTTTCTCCGAATTATGGCACATATGTCAAAGCTGCACAATAAAAACTGTTGGAATTTTTCCGCCACTCAAACTTCCATCTGCAAAACGAGTTACCTTGAATAATTTTTTTGCAAGCATGATGACGCTTTTATAGCAACACAGTAAAAAAAAAGTCTTGTTTTTGTTACAGCTTGTTTTCGGTGAACCTTGTCTGCCTAAATAGTGCATAAGTCTGTCCTCCTTCCTCGTGGCTAACTTCAATTACACCTTGAAACAAGCCCACTTTTGAGCTTGAATCAAGACTTTTTTTTCTGTGAAGTGCTGGGAACAGAAAAATAAGATTTTGATGGGGAGCGATCTCAATGAAATTTCCAGTTGAGAATTTACAATTATTGCGCCCCCCGCCCTTCCTCGTAGAAATATTCGAAAATTATAATTTTCTACTGAAGTGAACAGAATTCAATCCTTACAAAAGATATCTAATATTTTGAAGGAGGTTGGAAATATATATTCAACTTATAAGTATTAACTCACACAGTGAATATATTATCAGTAGATTAAATTTATTATTATGAAATAATTTGGATCTTCATTTTTAAAAAGTGCGAATATTAAAATGTTTTTGTATAATTGAAAATTAGGAGCTTGAAGAATCATTTTTGAATGGATTTTTTGGTTTTATAATCAGGGTGACGATTCGGCGGACGATTTCAAATTCTTGGTCAGTTTCCGGTTTTTGTCGGTCAAGTTTTTCAATTTACTCGATAAACCTAACGTGACATATTTATATTTGTCACAAAACGCAAACAATCACGATAACAAAAAAAAGAGGGTTTCCCAACATAATGTTTCATTCTTTAACCAAAATGGTGAATTTTCACATAACATTATGAATCTCTAACTTGAACAGTTAAATTTTGAATCAAGAAGATGAATTTTCATTTAAAATATTCATACAAGAAGATTAGGTTTCAAATAGGGAGAGTAACTTTTTACAGAAATGTTCCGACAAAATAGTTGAACCTTGAACTGGAAAAATAATTATTAACAACCGAAAATGGAACAGTTTCTACTGAAGGAGAAAGTTTTGAAAAATGAAATAAAATCTCCAACAAAAATAATAAGTTTTAGAGTAAGAAAACGATTTCCTAACAGTTGGATTAAAATATTTGAAAAATTTGTAATCAATCCACTGAATAAACCAGTAGATATATAAATCACTAGAGGACCAGTGGTTTTGATGCCACTAATTCAATTCAGTGAAAACTTGTTCAAAATCCTTTTTTAACATTCACTGATTCCCTAGTGAAAATGGAAAAAGTCACTGATTTACCAGTGAAAACTAGGGCTACTGATTGAAATAGTGAAAATTTCACTGTTTCGAACTAAGAGAGAAAAGGATGTTTAACCAAACCAATGAATTTTTAACTACAAATATGGAATTTTCAATTGGGATAATTGGAATTTTCAGTTGAATAAAACATATAACAAAAGAAACTAACCTACAACAAAAATAAAATAACTTTCAAACAAATTGTTATATTTTTCAAAAGAATGATGAGTTTTCAAATAAAATATGTGAGTGTTTTTAACTTTAGTTGAATTTTAAACCAGAAAGACGAATTTTTCACTGATATGATGAAACTTCAACAAGAATAGTTGAATTTTCAGTCAAAAATGAATTTTCCACCAAAAAATAAACTTTTTTTTTACATAATGGTTGAATTTCGAACTATAAAAATAATAAATTCCAAGTCAGATTTTTGTCTATATTGTGAAATTTCAAACTTGGAAGATTAATTTTCCACTCAAAATCTAACAGTTAAATTTTCAGTTGAAGAAATTAATCTTCAATCAAACTGATGCATTTTCAGGTAAATGATGAATCTTTAACTGTAATAAGTGTATTTATGCGAAAAAGATGTATTTTCAACCATAAAGATTTATCTATTACAAGAAGTTTACGCCCGAGCACTCTCGAAAGTTGTCCAAGGCCATTTGATAGCAACGCCCAAGGCTGGACAACTTGCGCGATTCCAGTGTAATTTTTTTTTCCAATTTCCCTGTCCCAAGCCAGATGAATAAGGAGAAAGAGAGAATAAAACGTGATAAATACATTTTTTGAACAAAATTATTCTTTCTGTACGTTAGTGCTGTCATGAATTCGATTATCAAACTTGAGATGCCTAACGAATCTTATGGAGCGACGAATTTGCAAAAGGTTTTTCTTATAATGGAACAAAATAAAATTCTTTCTCTTACAAAGTATAGATGTATTGATAAAATTTTCAGAATCAGACTAAAGGAACGTTACAATCTTTAAATCAAATCTTAAGATATCGTGTAATCCATAAACAGAAAGCGGTAATTTCTCGTATTTTCACAGTAAAATTCTTAATTGTCCAGATTAAGTAGAGTAGAAAACATACAATTCATTGACACAACTGATGTATAAATAAAAAAAAGTTTAGAAAACGCAGATATATCAAACGCAAAATATAAATCACTCTTCCCCCGCCCGCCCCTTTCACTCCCTTTGAATACGAAATAATAAATTTTGATTTCGAAAAGTTAGCCAATTCCGAGAAAATGGATCGAGAATTTCCAGATTGGAATTTCATGGGTTTTTGACGGTTTTTTTTTTGCTGAAATCGCTAGAAGAGCATTCAAAAAGATTAACCTGAAAAATGCGGGATGGTTTAGGGGCGGTTTTTGAGAAAACTCAAGAAGTTATTGGATTTGATATATCTCGGAAACGCTAGGTTTTTGGGAAAATTTGTAAGAACAAAGAATGTTAGGGGCAATGTTTGCTACAACTTTTCTCATTAAGTCGACATGCTGGGATGAAAAGTGCAGTTAATAGATAGCGCTAAAGTACCAAGAAAAGCGTATTTTCCATGCTGCACGCTCAACAACAATTATTAGTACATTTTTGTACACCTGGTTTGATATAAAATTTAAAAACCTTATTAAATCACGTTCAATACTGAATTCAGCATAGTTTTGGAAAAAAATTAATAATAATAAACATTAATTCATAATAACAATTTATCATAATTAGGAACAAGTTGAAAGTCCTACTTAAAAAAAATTATTTATGCAGTCTGAAGTAATGATTTATTATGTACCCACAAGAACGTCGCCCTCGTCGGAAACAATGGGAAATCTACAGTGAGAGGTTTGTCACGCTATAACTCTTAAGCGGTAAGTCGGACAAGACAAATTTTCATGTGAATTTTGTAGGTTCTTTTGAGACAAATAACTTTCTAATTACAATTTTGCGATAAAAAATTTCTTTCTGTGCCAAAAAGCGAGAAAACGCTTTTTTAGTACTCTTGCACCATCTATTAATTGCACTTTCCATCGCAGCATGTCGACTTAATGGAGAAAGTTGAAGCATTGCCATCAACATTTTTTGTCCTTACGAATTTTCCCAAAAACCTATTATTTCTGAGATATATCAAATCCAAAAACTTTAAAGTTTTCTCGAAACCCCGCTTCTGAACGATCCCGAATTTTTTAGGTTAAGCTTTTTGAATGCTCTTCTAGCGATTTCCGCAAAAAAATGTTTTATGCTATTGCGAAGGACTGAACTATAAATAATTGACAATGACTACAATTCATGAGTGTTTCATCAAACAGACTGTTTATTACTCTAATCATTATTTATATTGAATAACTATAATAATCGCATCAGATGCTCTCTAAACTAAATTCAGTGTAATTTTAATGTTTCTCAGAATCTCTAAAATTTGACTGACATCAGTGAGAGTTCACTGATTCAAGTCTAAAGAGTGGAAAAATATTCATTAGAGTTTTTGATGATCAGTTTTTTTGCTTTTTGTGTATGTGAATCGGTGCATGTCGATTCTTTCCAGGTTTTTGAGCCCCATCCTTACGAGGATTTCCTCTATTAATTTGTGGATCATGACCATGTGGATTTGGGTAATCCTCGTCGTCAAAGTTATAGCAGCCTGAAAAGACGCAAAGAGAAATGATTTTCTATGTATAATACAATATATGTGACGCGCTCCGAAGAAAGGGACCTAAGAGCAAAAACGCTGATTTTAGAGGAGAAGGGAAAGAACAAGCTAGAGCTAGAGCTGGACAGGCTTCAGCTGGAACGGTTGTTTTTAAATTGCAATAGCTCAGAAAATACTCGACAAACAAATTTTGTGTTTACGAATAATTAAGCAGCAACCCTTAAATAATATAAAGCGACCATAATCCTGAAATCGATTTTTTTGTTCTAAGGTCCCTTTCTTCGGAGCGCGTCACATATCTGATGCAGTTCAAAATCCAAAAAAATTGTCGTATTCTTGTTCTTCCGAAATTTCAATTTTGATGTGTACCTCCGGGCACTCAAAATACCACATTATGTAAAATACATTGGAAAAAAAAAACAAATTTTGGGCTTTTTAAAATTATTTCTAAGGGCGTAGAAAAATATTACGAGAAATAGTTCAAGGACTTGTAGATGAAATTCCAAAGATCACTCTGAACAGCTTATTCTCGTACTTTTGACAGAAATGGTTATTATTATACGAATTTTCAATTATTTATCGCTATTTTAAGTAATTTTCAATTATTTCCAAAAAGCCGGCTTTTTCTAAGGCAGACATAATCTAGATTGTTTTGTTACCTATTTTATATACGTCCTGAGTTTCACGTCCTCAGCAGGCCCGTGTCCAGAAATAGTCCAGGCGCTGGTGACACTAGAGTATTTCTGAAAGAGGCACTGGGTTTTATGGTATTTGTTTATGTTTTTGAGGTCGCTGGATCGAAATTTCGAGGTTAGCCGGTCGGATTTCGGTCAGATTTTGTTTATATCGCAATTGTTTAAAACAATTGGTAAAAAATGGTTTTTTCAAGCTGAAATATTTTTTCTTAGCAAATATGGATTATTTTAAGAAAAAACGATCTTTTGCAATTTTCACATAAAGTGCATTGTTCAAAAGTTATTCATTTGTTGAGATTGAAAATTCAACGTTATTCGTCAACTTTGTGAGTTGAAAACTTTTGACCTGTTGCATATTTTTACAAAATTAAAAAACGTACTTGTTATGCTTCATGATCGAATTTTTTCATTTTAGCGTTAAGTAATCCGCGATTGCAAAATGGCGATTTTATCATGTTCTCTTGGCATTGGTGGGCACTAACAAATTTCCATGAAATGGTCGCGATTTCAAGGGCTATATTTATGTTTTTGAGGTCTCTTGCTCGAAATTTAGTGGTTATCCGGTCAAACTCTGGTCTGATTTTTTTGGAATCATAATTGTTTAAACAAATGAATAAAAATTTTTTTCCATACCGGAATATTTTTTTTCGCAAATATAGGTTATTTTAAGAAGAAAATACCTCTTGCAATTTCTACGTGAAATACATTGTTCAAAAGTTATAAATTTTTATTGGTCGAAAATTTGACATTTCTTTTTGTCAACTTTGTGAATGGGGAAAAAAATGTTTTCCATGCGTGATTATGGTAATATTTAGATGATTTTTTCAAATTGATCGCGATATTAATGGCTGCCTCTGTGTTTTCTTCATCGCTTGATCGAAATTTCAAAGTTTTACCGAGATTCCCATCAGAATTTTATGTAATTAATAGTCTAGTTAACAAAACTACATTTTTTCGCTCTTTTGCTACGAAGATAATTATTTATATATAATCTCATTTATGTTTATATTATGCTATAATTTATTGTTGATGAATTTATGCAATAAATAGGCTATTTATAAATTTATCAAAAGTTTCCCGTCGAACTTTCTATAATATTAATTTTTATGCAGGGCAAGTAAAAGTATGATTGTTACTAGACTATTAACAACATAAAAATCTGATGGGAATCTCGGGAAAACTTTGAAATTTCGATCAAGCGATGAAGAAAATACAGAGGAAGCCATTATTATCACGATCAATTTGCAAAAATCATCTAAATATTACCATAATCACATATGGGAAATATTTTTTCCCCATTCGCAAAGTTGACAAAAGAAAAACGTCAAATTTTCGACCAATAAAAATTTATAACTTTTGAACAATGTATTTCACGTAGAAAGTGCAAGAGGTATTTTCTTCTTAAAATAACCTATATTTGCGAAAAAAAATATTTCGGGATGGAAAAAAATTGTATCTATTTGTTTAAACAATTATGATTCCAAAATAATCAGACCAGAATTTGACCGGATAACCACGAAATTTCGATTAAGAGACCTCAAAAACATAAATAAAGCCTTCGAAATCGCGACCATTTCACGGAAATTTGCTAGTGCCCACCAATGTCAACAACACATGATAAAATCGCCATTTTGCAATCGCGGATGACTTAACGTTAAAATGAAAAAAGTCGATCATAAAGCATATCAGGTCACAGGGTATTCCTTCAAGAACAAGTACGTTTTTTAATTTTGTAAAAATATGCAATAGATCAAAAGTTTTTAACTTACAAAGTTCCTTAACAAACCTTAACAAACGAATAACTTTTGAACGATGCACTTTATGTAAAAATTGCAAGAGATCGTTTTTTCTTAAAATAATCCATATTTGCTAAGAAAAAATATTCCAGCTTGAAAAAACCATTTGTTCAACTATTTATTCAAACAATTGCGATTTAAACAAATTCTGTCCGGAATCCGACCGGATAACCTCGAAATTTCGATTCAGGGACCTCAAAAACAATAATAAATGCCATAAAACCCC
>WSXT02116351.1:0-11063 GCA_011762715.2 Neuroterus valhalla | reverse complement strand
AAAATCGAAGACATTTTTTTGGAAGGTTTTTTCCAAGACTCAAAAATTGTAAGTACGGTTTCTTGTGTTAGGTAAAAAGTGAAACAATTTATCCTTATGGTCAGAGTTGTGACATTTTCAAAATTCAAAAATATAAAAGAAAATGAGAATTTTTACGCAAACAAAGCAAGATATGAAAAAAAGTTTTAAAAAACTATTAATTTTTAGGAGCCCTCCAGGATGATCTTGAAAACTTTTCGAGTTGTCTCAAAAAATCGAGAATTCAAATTTATGGTCGCACAGAAAATAGTGAAAAATAGAAAGATTCATTTTTTGGTCAAACTATGTAAGTTATGGGAGAATGTAAAAGAACTAAAATTGTGCACAAAGAAAAAATCTACAAATTTAGTAGAAATAACTTTTTGATGGGACAAATTTTTTTCTTCATTTATAAAAAAACAGATAAAAAATTAATAAATGAACTTTCTGACAAATGAAACAAACTTAGGAAAAATCAAATAGACGCAAGTTCTTTACCAGGAAAATATCTTTAAATCTGCTATCAATTTCTTTAACAGGATATGTATTTTTCATTTCAACCAGGAAAGATAATTATAAAAATGAAATAATAAAATTTTTGTAAAAATGACCAAGGCTAACACAGAAGGTTGATAGAGAAAAGTTGTTCACCCGAAAAATATCCGTTTTGGACAAACTTTGATCGAGTGCGCAGCACGAGACACGTGATGAGAATATGTATTCCTTAAAGCCGGAAAAGCTTTAACAAAGGAGAATTCACACTCATCAAATTAAAGTAGTCGACATTTGGCTTTTGAGTTTCACGAGCCTTTTATACAACTGTAGGGAGGTGCAAATGCCCAGCGCGTAGTGAATTCACAACCGAGCGCGGAGCGCGAAGTGAGATCATCATCGAGCGCGAAGCGCAAGGTTCGAAAGTCATGTGCCCTTGCGCGCTCAAACTTGCGAGCGAAGCGCGCGATGAGAATGTGCCCGCGCAGCGGGCACATTTTTCTTTTTAGAAAGAAGCAAATTAGTTGAGATAGATGGATAGATGGAGCCAGGTTTTAGCTTTGGTTTTTTCGTATCTTCATTCTTCGCGCGTGGCGCGTTGCTTTGATAGTGTAAATGAATAAATAAATATCGATATAATTCACAAGTTTTAATATAATTATACATTCAAATTGCTGAAACCAATTTTCAGCGTCTCTTTGCTTCAGACTTCTTCCGCGTCTCTACAAAGTATATTTTACAGAACTACTAATATTCTTTGACAATAAAGCTTTCCTTGGTCGAGCAGGTACTTTTGGACGTCTCTAATGCACCACTCCGCGCTGCTCTTGAAGTTTGCCGTCATACCCGGGCTTTTTTTACGAGAACTTACAGAAAATCAGGACATTTGGCGAAAAATCAGGATATCAGGACAAGCACGCAAAAGCAGGATATGTCCTGAGAAATAAGGATGTTTGGTCACCCTAGGTTATAGCGCAGACACCAAAGGCGCGGAACTTCAATTTTATTATATTAATGTATTATTGCTATTACGGTGATTATTGGAACATTTAAATGCAATGAAAGAAAGAAAAGTAGAGGATATACACAATAATGATACATTAATTAGAAGAACTTTCACTCGCGTCGAAATAATGTTTTTATCATTTCCGTTATCTAAAACAAAAAAAAAAATTCACATTTATATACTATCATGGGTGGAAAATAAATGTAGATATCTGAACTTTAATTTTATGGATAACAAAGTTTAGAATTTTCCGAATCAGAAAATTTCTATCTGAAATTGAAAATTGAGAATTATATAATTTCAAATCCTTTTCATCCAAAAATGTCCTATTTCTTAAATCTGAAGTCATTCAATTTTGAGAGCTTTTTATCCGAAATTATTGAAATTAAAATTAAAAATATGTGTTTATAAACTTCGAATCGGGAATAATCCAATTGAAAACTTTTCCATATGAAGATTTTATTGCAAATGTCAAAACCAAAAGTTTATTTGAAAATCTGCATCTTTGACAGATTTCAATTCGAACTCATTGAATTTCAAAATGGAAGAGCTTGAATGGTTATTATCCTATTTTCAAATTTGGAATTGAAGCTTGTGTAATTTTATTTCGAAATTTCAATTATCTTCAATTGAAAGCAGCATTTAGAATTGCATTATTCCAGAATTATATTTGAAAGAAAGGACAAATTCTTCTTGTAATATGAAGAGGAATACTTCTAAATACAGAATGGTTCATAATTAAGAAATTTTAGATTAAAATTAGGGAAAAAGGATAAATGGAAATGGGAAAGATTTCGAATTTTATCATTTATAAACATATCGTAATATTAGTGAAATGCAAAATATATAACATTTTTAGAAGTGGACAATTTTCAATTCAAAATTTGAAAATATAGGATACTGAGCGTTCAGGCTCTTCCAATTTGAAATTAAATTAGTTCGAATTTAAATCTGTCAAAGATGAAAATTTTCGCATTGACTTTGAAATTATAACAGTTTGAAAAAATCTTATTTGAAAACGTTCCAGATTGAATAATTTTAGAACAAAACTTAAGAAACAGGAAACTTCAAGTTGAAAGGCGCAGTATTTCTCAATTCAATAACGTACAAATTTTAATATCTCTGGATTCAAATTTTCAAAATAAGATAATTTTGAATTGGAATTAATAGAAATTAAATTTTTTCTCAATGAAGTGTTGGAAATTGAACGATTTTAAACGAGAATTTCTAAGAAATTGAATAACCTCAAATTCATGGAGGGCTTGAAATTATATAATTTCCCGTTAAAAATTTGTCGATAGGACATGAGGCACTTGGAGATTTTCATTATGAAATTGAATGAGTTCTTATGAAAATCCATGAAAATTGGAGATTTTCTAATGAGAATTCCATAATCTTGTCTGGACTTGACTAAGAGAATGTGAATATAACTTTGTTATCCATAAAAATGAATGTCACACATTCTAATTTGTAACATTTATATTTTGATGATAAATAATGAATTTTTCAAATATAAATAGTCTGGCTGACTCTCCCTTCTGCATATATTCTGGTGGACAAAATAGGCTACTATCCCTATTTCGTCAGCATTATCGGGCAAGATAAGGGGAGCTCATTTATGAAAAAATAAAATAGATGAAAATTTGACAAAACTTAATTTAGAAAAAATATGATTTTGATACGCTTTAATACAGAAAAAATGGAAGTAGAGCTGAGTTCGAAGAAATCAATTTGTGTTCGTTGTGACCATCCAATCTAACCCCAAAGTTTTAAAATCTACTTTCTTACCCAAACTTTGAATCATTTTCCTGAACCAAGCGACACAGTCACTCCGGAGTACAAATTTGATCACTTAATTATTATTTGATATTAAAGACAATACTTCTCTCTAATCTAAAGTATAATTTTGCAGATATTAACGCATGAAGGTGCAGCGAATTTGCAACCACATGTTTGCATTTGTGAGAGAAACCAGCCTTGATGACACTCTGTATCTTTTCTTTTGCCTGCAAAACTAATTCCGCCTCTGATTTCATAAAAAATATCCCGGAAACCGTATGTTTTTAACAAAATAATATATTTCCAGCTTGTAAAACCTTTTCTCCTTCAACAGTTTTTCTAAAGAACGGAGAGAATAATGTTAATCTACAAATTTCATCAATTCTAAGCGATATTTCTGACATAATAAGCATGAAAAACGATTAAAATCCACCAACAACACTAGTATCTGCATGTATCAGTGGCAAAGTGACTCCGCTTTCACCGGCCATCTTTGTTTACATCCCCTATCTGACATCATGATTACAGATCCAAATAAATAATTTCATCCAAAAGGATTCATTTTCCTATAATTTTCTCATTAGATATCGTTTCTCTGAAATCGTCTTATTTTCCTTGTTTTGAAAGAATTTTGGCCTGTGAAGTTTAAAATTACATTTCAAATAACTAAAAATAAATATTCACAGTAAAAAAAAGTGTGAATGAAGCACTCGTTTCAGGGAACTATTTATCTGCAACGGAAATTACTCTTTGTAGTGTAGAAATGTACACGTTACCAAGTAAATCCTGCGTGCATGCAAAGCAGACGATCTTTTCACGTAGTTTATATTATGATCACATCTGTATTATGCTCTGGATAGAAGATAGCCATGTCATATTAAGATAGTCAGCTGACTCAATAACATACTGCAATTCACGATTTCAAGTCGGCCCGCATTTGTGACGTCATCCACTATCCAGGGTATAATACAGATCAGTGTTTGAGGGCTCTCTATTGGGTGGAAATATTTAACCTACCATCATGGTTCCGAGATCTATACGGAAAAGAATGGCACTCTCCCACATACCTTTTAACCTTGTTCGGCACATAGGTTCGGGAACTCAGATAGTCGCTTGCATATTTCTACCTGATATAGGGCCCTTGTTTTACATAATGAAATCAACACACCATCTATACTTCAAATACTATGGCGTGAATCCGAAATAGCACCTGTCAAGAATACCTCACAAAGTTAGCTCATCGTACCCAAAGTGACAAGGTGAAGTAAGCACTGTTCAGATTCTACCTGCAACAAAATTTACTCCCAAGTTTTTACTGTGTTCTACCTCAGAATTCTGAAATGTTTTATTCTTCCTAAAATTTATAAAACAAAGCGATTGATTTCTAATTAAAATTATCATAAGCGCTTTGAAATCAATCGTGAAAAATGTCATTCTTTTCCGAGAAAGCCGGGAAACAGGAAGGAATTTTTGTTCGAAGTATGAGTGCTCACCCTAGTGAGCCAAGCACCTTGGCTTCGCCTCGGTGCTTAACTCCATACGCGGCGCGCTAGCGCCCGCTGTCTCTCTCAGTGCACAATATACTGATATTTCTTTTTTTGAATATGCAGCTTGAATTTGATACATGTAGAGCAACAAACAAAAGACTAGCTTAATTTTATAGTAATATGTCCCAAAACCAATTTTATTTCTCACTGAAGTAGATAAGAACAAATTATCGGGTTTCACTAATTAATTCGAATATTTCATGCTTTAAATTACCTTTCTCCAGTGCGGATTCAAAGAATGAATGTATCTTTAATAAAAATTAATATTAATTTCGCTTTCCTAATTCGTTTTTAAAGATTAGCTATAGCATTGCTCTGGCCATTTTAGACACACGTCCCCTGCTGTTCAATAAAAAAATATGAGTGCTAGAAATGATATTATATAATAACCTCAAAATCACTTGACCCGTAAATTCAGATATGATGATCCGTATTGGATCAATTCACTTCACTCGATTAGGGATACATGTCTCGATTATATAGTGGACAAGCGATCGTATTTTGTACGTGACCGATTCCGTAACAGTTTGTGAAATCGTGCATAGAATTGCACGTGAGCAATTTCCATTTTGTGAGGTATGCAGCATTCAGAAATAAAAAGAGGAATTTACGATAGGAAACGTTGTGAGCTCCCGTTAGGGCCCCGAGTGGATTGCCCATTGGCCATAAGTGACCCATAAAGACAATCATGGTTTTCCTTACTGCTGCCCTTGAGGGGCCCGCAGTTGCCCCTACGATGTATTTTTTAGATTTCTATAATAATTTGGTCTCCTCATGATTTTTGAGCATATTTTCATCAATAAATATGTATATTTCATACCGTTTTCGCTTCGGGTAAATACTGAGGAAGGCACAGTCTTCTTCCAACATTTTTACCAACCGCACACAGTGTTCCTAAGCGGTAACCCATCCAAGAACTAACCGCGCCCAACACTGCTTAACCTTAGTGATTATACGGGAACTGATTGTTTAGCGTGGCATGGCCATTGATCGTTGATGTATAAAAATAAACAAATAAAAATATATTAGCTGTCCCCCATTATTCTTGTATTTTTGACTAAAAAATTGATCTATCATGTTATAAATTAATCGTTCAAGTTGTTGATTCATCATCTTAATCCAAAAATTATTTCCTTGGTTAAAAATTCAACTATTCTGTTGAAGCATCCTTTTTTTGTTGCTAAAGTTGCACATTCAAAAATTCAATAATGTCATTGGCCAAGTCCCGCCCAAAAAACCAGTTCTCGGCCGATGAATGAAGTTAAGCAGCGTCGTGCGCGGGTCAGTACTTGGAAGGGTGACCGTTTTGGAACACTGTGTGCTGTTGGCATAAATGTTGGCAGGAGACTGGTGCCCTCCTCAGTATTCAATGCAATCAATTGTAACACTTTGCGAGTTACTTCCACCCCGAAAAGGATTATAGCTTAATGGTAGAAAAAAAGTCATTGGTTTCGAATTCCTGTATTCTGATAGGAAATCTTCTTCTTCCTGAAATTTTGACCAATTAGTCGGAAGTTCTTCTTCTACGGTTAAAATGAAATTCTCCTGCCAAAAATGTATTCTTCTTGATGAAAATGTATATGTTCCAATTAAAGATTCAACTGTCCCGTTGAAAATTTAACTGTTCTGGAGAACGTTTGCCTTTTTGACTCATAAATTCAACTGATTGGTTGAAAATGCAACTTTTTTATTGCAATTTGAATCGAAAAGCAAACAAACGGCTCTGTCCACCTCTTTTTTCCATTCTTCACCCAGGCCCCCCCCCCCCCCTCCTAAATTTCTTCAACAACAGTGAAGAACCGAGAACAGTAGATAAAAACTGAACTAAAACGAGTAGGAAGAGGTAAATGGTGAGCAGAGTAAATAGAAGAATTTTGAGAAATGAGCAAGATGGTGGGAATGGGAGAACAATATGCAAACAAAGGGATGGAAATGGTGATAGGAAGAGAAAAGAATTTGAGTAGACACTGCTAAAGAAGAAGTCGGCAGAGGGAGGATAAAAAATAGCTGCGATGGGGAATATAAGGAGAAAAAAGGATGCGAGGAAGGGATTAAGAAAATAGAGAAAATAGAAGAGTTTTGCGGAAGAATACAGGAGAAAAAGAGTAGGAGTGTAATGCGTTATATGATAGAAGAAAAGAGTAGGAGGATGAAAAGTTTGGAAAAAAGGCAGAAAAGGCTCGCACGGAGGAAGAAGTATGGAAAATAATAGATAGAAAGAGGGAAAAAAAGAATAAAGAGTTAGTCAGGAGTTTAAAATGTTAGAATGGAAAAAATATCGTATAGATTTTTTAGGAGAAGTGGAAAAGAAAATAACAAAAGGAGGGAAAGAGAAAGCTTAAAAGGACAAAGAAGAGGATATCAGAAGGGAAGAAATAGAGATGGCGATACTGTCATTGAAAGAGATGAAAGCAACTGGTATAGATCGAATCTCCTAAAAATTTTAAGACATGGGGAGAGGAATTGAAGAAATGATGATTTGCAACAGGGCATGAAGAGGGGAGGGCTTGCCCGACATATGGAAAGAAGGAATAGTGGTACCAACAGTGAAAAGAGAGGAAAAGGGTTAAAGATAATAGGGGGGATGGGTGTGACGCTGAAGCCGACATTATTTAAGATTTATGCGACAATAGTACCAGAAAGGTTAAAGAAAAATGTAGAGGAAAAAAATATGATTTCAACTAATGTGAAAAGATTTAGCAGCAATGGATAATTTTTATGTGCTGAATCGAATTTTAAATAGAAGAATCAAGAGAGAAAAAGATGGCATTGGAGCAATGGTTGCGGATTTGAAGACTGCGTTTGACTCATTGAACAGTGACGAGATTAAGCTATGGAGAATAAAGGTATGGAGGAAGGTTTAAGAAGGGAGAAGCTAGTATCTCCAATGTAACAATTTCGGATTTCTAGAAGAATATGGAAGAATGGGTGGGGAGAATCACGGCTAGGTGAAGAAAAAATATACACACTAGCATATGCGGATGATATAGTGTTCTTAGCAGAGAGTGAGAAAGGAAAAGCGGGTTCAATTAAGGGATCAGGAAAATACCTAGAGCGAAAGGAACGGATGCAAAGATAAAAAGTTAGAGGAAGTAAAGGAATCCAAATATCTTGTTTGCATCGTGTGAGGAAAAAGAGGATTAGGAAAGCAGCAGAGGTCATGAAATTGATATGGGGAGTAGGAATAAGAAAGTTGAAAAAATACTGGTTGAGGCGATATAGATTGTTTCATACGCTGGAATGACCGGCAGATAACGGGGCAGAGATATGGGTACGAGAAAAGGAGAAGGAGATAGAGTAGTTGCAAGAGAGATATATTAGATGTACATTGGGGAGAGGTTTGAGAACGCTAGGTTATATGGCAAGAGAAGAGGCTTGAAGGTATAAATTAGGAAGAAAGAGAAATTCGAAGAGAAACTTAGAGAAGAGAGGAAACAGAGTAAACGAAAAGGTGGTATATAGTGTTGAAAGAAGAGGGTAACAGAGCTAATGAGCTGGGGAATAGGAAGAAGAAATTTTTTAGAGAGCGTAAAAAAGGAACAGGAGGGTGAAAGAGGCTTTGGTACAAGGTGATAAAAGGAGAAGCATTGCCAAAATATCGTGGAAGAGTATAGGGGCATAAGATGTGGATAAGAATAGCTAGATGAGAACTAGGAAATATGGATAAAAGAAGCAATGTTTTGGGAGAAGAATGAAAAGAGAAAATGCAGAGTATGGGAATAGGTAGAGGAGACATGAAAGGATGTATTAGCTTGTTTTAAATTTAATACCCACGTATTTATTGCATCCAAACAAATTCATTCCCCTATTTTCGTGAGATTTTGCCCTATTTCTCCTCTCTCGTGAGCATTTTGGTCTCTTTTGTGTTTTATTTTGAGAGTGTTGACATCGAATGGTGAGGAAGGGGGGGGGCTGTTGCGTTTGTGACAATATCCTGGGGAGGGGGGTTAATCTTTGCGGGGTGGTTTGTGACAAAGAAGGGAAGGGGTGAGAAAAGTGTTAAAAATGGCCTGACGTAGTTTTTGACTGGCCCACGAGGGATATAAATATAAATATAAATATAAATCAAGTTCGAAATCGAAATTAAATGAAGAGAATATAATGCTCGAATGCACTTCTGCTTTTGAAGGGTGATGTAAAACTACAATGGCAGCAGACCAGAGGAGAGGAGATATACTTCTAAGCATACCCGCATTGACTATTGCTGCATATCGGTTTATCGATTTGTCACTAATGCCCCTTCCTCTCGGCGAAGTCTGCATAGATGCAGGCAGTGCATTATGTGCACCCTCTAGGTATCATATACACTATACAGCATATATGAATGTCCCTCGAGTCTGCATACCTCACATACAACTTAAAGAGCAATCGCATTAAAGACATCAAATAGTGGACCACCCTTTAATAGTGGGTCTCTACCTTTAATTCTTGTCCAGAAATAACAAATAAGAAAACCAATAATAAACTTGTCTCTTTCAAGGAGCTTCTTGACATATAAATACACTGGGATCCCAATTATAGCCCGGATTTGGGATTTGCTATCGATGGCCTTGGGACCATAATCGCGAGTCCTCGTACGTAAACATTCATTGCACTGATCAAGAATTTGACATGGCAAGGGCTATTGTCGGGAGGACATCAACCGGGTGAACTATAATTGGGATTCTAGTTTACCATTAGAAATGGTAAATGCAGTCTTGTCTAGTCTAGTCTATTTAGTCTGGAAGGTCTGATCTGGCCCAGGACTGGCGCTGCTTGACTATCCAAAAGCAAAAAAAGGTTCTAATTTAGATCTGGTATGCCTGGTCTGGGGGTGGTCTAGCTTCATCTGAACTGTTTAGCCTGGAAGGTCTAATCTGGCTCTGGTCTTTTTCTAGTCTTGCCCGGATCTGACTTTATCAAGACTCTCTGGTCTAGAGGGTCTAGTCCAGCCCAGTAGTGGCATGGCTCGGCTATCCAAAACGAAAAAGTTCCAAGTAAGATCTAGTATATGTCTGGTCTGGCCCAGGGCTGGCACTGGCCAGCTTTCCCAGAACGAAAAAAGTTTCTAGTTCGAGCAGAAAATTTTCCCTTGACACATTTCGGAGCGTTACATAAGTCAAAAATTATATAAATAAGCAATTCGCATTATCAACAAAATACATTTCTTATCACATTAGCATTATCAATCGCACGGTTCACGCGCGATTATATTCTTGTGTTAAGAGACAAAACAGTTTTCAATTCTCAGCGAATAATGTTGAAGTCTCTGATCCAAAAAGTCGAATATTTGGAAGAAATATACATTTTGAAACTGGCAAGTTGAATCCTGAATCCAAAAGGACGAATTTTCAATAACACAGTAAAACTCCCGACAAAAAAAAACACTTTGAGAAAATAGGTTGATATCAGACATATAAAAAATGTATTTTCAATCAAAAAGTGAAGTTTTCGAACAAAGAAGAATAATTGTTTATCAAAAGCAGTTGCATTTTCATAAAGAATATTCATTTCCAACCGAAAGAGATGAATTTTCAATTCAAAGGGACCAATGTTCGATCAAAAAAATTTGACTGTTACAAATAGTTCATGTTTCAAGATAGATTTATATCCGAGGAGGATAATTTGATACCAATAGAAAATTCCCAACAACTTCAATACATTTTCGACCAAATGATTCCATTTCCTTCTTGAAAAAATAATTTTACAACAGAAAACAGTTAAGTTGATCATTTAAAATAATTACTTCACAGCTAAACAAAAAGTTTCAAACCAGTTTAAGTTATTCGAAACAAACATAATTTAAATAACAGAATTGAAGTTAAATTTACTTCCAAAAGATTTTCTGAATTTTTTGAAACAAAAAATCATTTATTCGTTAGTTTTGACGTTTTTGCGTATCTTTATCTAGAGAAACACTTAGAGAAAGAACAAAAATCCAATTTTCAATAATAAATTTTGGTTTTTTCAGTTAAAAGTTAATTTTTCGTCCAAACTAAAAATTTTAATATTCCAGTTTCATGTTGAAAATCAACCTTCTTGGCTTCGAAATTTAACTACTTGATTGCAATGTTTTTTATTGAAAATATTATTATTCTGTTGCAAATTCAATCATTCAGTAGAAAATCCATCTTTGGTGGTTCAATTCAGCTGTTTCTTATTTCAAGTCAGAAAAAATGGTTTTTACGAAGGTGTCTGTCTGTCTGTCTGTAGTCTGTAGTCTGTAGTCTGTAGTCTGTAGT
>WSXT02116340.1:0-11063 GCA_011762715.2 Neuroterus valhalla | reverse complement strand
GATAGAGTTGGAGGTTTAATCACAACTAGTTTTGTTGTTTTTACACACCTTACCTTTATTAATATTGACTTCTCGGAAGTTAAAGGACTTCTTATATAAAAAATGCCATTGTGAGACAAATAATAAGATACAAGAAGGAGTACTGAATAGAAAAATTGTTCATCTTCAAAAGGACTTCAAGTTCTATATGAATCATTCCACGATGAAGCTTTTTTTTGTTTTATTCATGACAATGTTTTTTAAACAATGAAAATCCAATTTGCTATAGCCAGACCATGCGAGATATGAATATTGGTGACGAGTATTATAATGAGATTGTGGTCCTTAGGGCTGGTCGAGCCTCAGGTAAATTAATTTTGAAAAAAATTGTATGAAAAATTGAAAAGAATCCGATCATTTCCATGAAGATAGAGGTTTTCAACAGTTTTGCAACATTTGCAATTCTGTGTATGCATGACACTGAAAACTAAATCAAGCACGGGAGAAGTCGAACGCGTAGAGCGAGGTGAATTCATAACCCAGTTTTTGATTTCATTTCGCATTTACAAGACAATTTTTGCACAATTTTCTGTCAGCTAATGCAAATTCAAAATCCTTTAATAATTTCTGGTACAACAAAACTTGAATCGCGAAAATCGGACCATTTTTACTTCCATTACGAAATGATAATCTACAGGTCATAAAGGATGCTCGTTAAAATTTCAACCGGTTGCATCTATCCCTTTCTAGAGTCAATAATGCTTTTCAATAAAGTTTTTTAGCGTCGCGGTAGCAGAATACTTCTTATGGATGAGGTCTCTACCCACGTATTCTTCGTTCCAAAAATGAAAAGCTTACATAAGTTTTTATAAAGATTCTTCCGATAATAAGGGATTGCTATGCAACGGAGATTTGTCAAAGTATCGGAAAATAAGAATAATTATACTAGTTCATTTAAGGCCAAAAAATGGGATTGTCCTACAACACAGCTCCAAAAAAGTAGCTAACCGATCTGCATAGCAATCACCCTGGGTGGATAGTTTCCCGAAGCCATACTAATAATCTACTGAAGAAACCTCTACACGTAGGTCTATAAGTTTTCAAAATTTGTTGTTCCAGCTGCCTCTCTTTTCCTCATGAATAATTTCTCTCCACACACAAACTCCAAATGTTTAATGAAGAATATATGTCTCATGATAAGGTGATGTAGAGAGAGACTTTAAAATTTTTCAAATTTTCTCTGTGAGATAATGTCTTTTATGAGAAGCTTGAATTTTGAATGCAAATCTGCCTACATTTATTATGTTTCTGCACGTGAGAATGATGTTTTAAGGTGCTTGGTCCCAGCAGGGGCTTGCATATCGCAATCTGAGAAGGTTCTCTCCATCTGATCTCATCTCTTATTCGGACTCCTTCTACACCAGGCCTTTGACAATGCCGACACTGATGACGTCGTTGAAAGCATGCACCTATGACATAGGGAAACTGGAAAAAGAATTGAAAAACCTTTTTTTGAAAAAAATGTATTATTCGGGTTGGAGAGCTGCTTCTCTCATATTACTCTTCTGTAGTAATAACTTTCATTCTTTTACATCTTTTTCACATTAAGAATTCCCTTTTTGATAAGAGACCTTATTTTATTTGATCTCACTGTACAATTAATCCTTCTTATTTTTAGACAAGCTTTCTATTTTCTCTTTCTACACTCCCCTGATCTTCTTCTACCACTCCTCTAGCTTTCTCTTCTTCCTAGATCCATTCTTCGCTTATCCATACATCCTCTGAAATTTCCTTAAGACTTACTTGCCATCCTCCGCCCCCCCCCTCCTCCTTCCTCCCAATAGATCGGTCCCATTTATTATAATATCCCTCTTCCCCCCATTCGCATCCTCTTTCTTTCCTTCTTATCCTTCTCCTAATACATTTCTTTTTTTACTTTATTTCCTTATCTTAATCCAGCTATTATCTTCCATCTCGTTCCCTCCTTTCTTTCTCTAGATATTCTAGTTATCCCTTTCTTTCCATCACCTTACATCATTTATTATACCTTGATTCATCAGTTCTTCTCCATCTGTCTGTTTTTTGCATTTTTTTTCCAATTCATCCTAACCTATAGTGCTCACTACACCTATCTCACGGTCTTTGAAAAATCTTTTTCTTTTTTATCCTTAACGCCTTCATTCTCCTCCCTTCTTTTTTCTACCTCCTACCTCTATAGAATACTTCCTCGCCAATTCTCCTCCTTTTACTCCCTTAGTTTCTCTCTTAATTTCCATGCCCTCTTTTTTTCCTTTGTTCTCAACTTCTTTTTTTTGAGTCTCTTCTCTCACCATATACCCAAGCGTTCTATATTCTATCCCTATTTTCAACTAATATATCGCTCTTGCATCATCTCTGTCTCTCTCTTCCCTTTCCGCTTCTCATCCTTATATCTCTGCCCCATAGCCAAATACTGACCATCTCATCGTATGAAACAACCTCATACGCATCTTCCAGTCCTTTTCAAATCTTCTTCTAACAATCCCTGACATCTGATTTATTACTCCTATCGTTTTTTGAATCCTTCCTCTGAAATGTGCTCCATGCTCTAAATCTCCTGCACTATGAAACCAAAATACTTAAGTATTCCTTCACTTCATCTAAGTTTTTACCTTTCAACCTGTTTTAAGCAGCTATATCAGCCGCATATGCCAGTGTGTATATTTTTCTTTCACCTAACCCTGATCCTCCTCATTCTTTTTCCTTCATCTCTTCTTCCAAATCTTAAATTGGAATATTTGGCAAGGATGAGCTTAGGAGTTATCCCTGTCTTACTCCTCTAGACATT
This sequence comes from Neuroterus valhalla, assembly GCA_011762715.2. Lineage (NCBI taxonomy): Eukaryota > Metazoa > Arthropoda > Insecta > Hymenoptera > Cynipidae > Neuroterus > Neuroterus valhalla. The sequence continues at coordinate 8,257 of WSXT02116340.1, read as the reverse complement.
CAAAGACTTTTTCCTATTTTTCCCCCTACCCTTGCCTTACTTTTTGTCCCCCTGAAAATTTCGGCTTTTCTCTTTCTCAAACCTTATCTTATCCCCTTCTTCTCCATATCTTCATCTATCTCTTCCCCCTCGAATTGATCGATAGCTACTTTCAAATCTACAAACATTGCTGTGAAACCCGCTTTCTGTTTTTTGATTCTTCTATTTACGATATAATTAAGCACGTAGAGATTGTCCATCACTCCTTTCCCTCCTCAAATCCTGTCTAATTCGGTTGAACAATTGCCATTTTCTCTACTCCTTTCTTCAACCTCTCTGAAACTATTATAACATATTTCTTTTATAATGTTCGCATCAGCGTGACCCCCCCCCCCCTAATTTTTAACCTATTCTCCTTCTCCTATTTTTACTAGTTATACTAATACCCCTCCTTTCTATATTATGGCCAGCCTTCCCCTCTCCATGCCCTTCTTTACATAATCCACGTGATATACGTGATACTCTCTTCTTCATCCTCTTTCCTTTCGCGTTTCCCTCTTCTCGTTATTCTCATCTCCATCCGTCCTGACGATTGCATGAAATATCTTTCCATTTTAATATTTTATTTCCTTGATTAATTCTTCCTCTCTATTTACTATTTCCCTTACTTCTTTCTTCTGTCTTAGCTTCTTCTACTTCCTCTCCAAACTGCTATTCTTCTCCTCTTTCTTTCTATCAAATAACACATTATACTACTGTTCCTTCTTCTGTTCTCTACGGCACTAATTTCTTCATTTTTTCCCCGTCCCTTCTTACTTACTCCTTTTTCTTCGTACATTCATCATCCCAGCTGTCCCTTTCTTCCCTTACCTGACTCCTTTTTCGATAGTAACCCCTAATATTCTTTTCACCTCTCCTAATACTATTTCCGTCTCCTCATTCATATTTCCTTCTCCCATTCCACCATCTTCAATTTTCTTCACACTAGTTCTATTCTTTCCGCCAACCAATAACCTTTCCCTACTTTTTTTTCTTTCTTCACATCCTTTGCTGTTCCCGTTCGTCCGTTTTCCCTGTCTCTACTATTACTATTGGTGGGAGATAGTCACAGTCTACGTGCTCCTCATTTCTAGCCTTTTAATGTTCTCTATTCCCCTATCGTATAAAATTACGTAGTCTATTACTGCTCCTGTCTCCCCATCACCCTCTGTATGAGTGTGATCTCCTTCTTCATTACCCTTTCAGGAAAAAACTGAGTCTAAATACAGATGGTACTAAGGTAATAAGACTTAGGAAGAGGGAGGGAGAAAGAAAAGATGGACAGAGAGATAGGGAGCTGAAAGGTTCGAGGAGGTTGAGGAATTCAAGTATCTTGTGTTTCTCATGCGGAGAATCAGGAGCATGTAGCGCATATTAGGGAAATGGTTTTAAAAAGTCGGGAGAAATGAAGCAGATATAGGAGATACGAAAAAGAAGGATTAAAAGACTCGAACAGGCGTATGAGGTTGCTGGATATGCCAGCATGACTGGTTTTATGGTATGGGGATGGAAGGAGAAAAGGGAGATATGAGGAAATGCAAGAGAGACATATTAGATGGATATAAGGACAAGGATAAAGAACGCTGTGTTATATGGTAGAAGAGAAGAGACTCGAAGGGATAGGTGGAGAACGGAGACAGGAAAGAGGGCAATTAAATGTAAAGAAAGACTGAGAAGAAAGAAGAGAAGAATTGAAGCGGAGATGGGAAGGTAGAAGAGTTGCGGAGAAGTATTAAAATGGGCTGAAAGAGAGAAGAAAGAAGGTTGCAGAAATAACGGAATGAGAAGAAGAAATGAAACAGTTTCTTACAGATCGTGTGATATGGGTAGAAAGCACTATAGGTTATAAGAAAATGGAAAAAGAGGTAAAGATATGCAAATAACAGACAGATGGCGAAAGAAAGGAGAATCAAGATACAATAAATGTAAATGTTATGATGTAGTAAAAGGAAGAGGATTGTAAAAATATCTAGAGAAAGGGTGAGGAAAGGGATAGTAGAACATAAACGAAAATGAATAGGGGGATCAGGAAGGTGATTATACACATTTGAGTGGTGAAGAGGCGACGCGACGGCCAGTGACCGTGTGATAGTAGACGACGAGGTAATAGAGAAGGTCAAGAAATTGGAGGTAAGAGAGTTTATAGATTCTGATCACTTTCCATTAATTTTGACGTTAGAGGATGATAAGAGTACTAACGATACGGTCAAACAGGGAGTAATGGTAGAAAGAACGAAAAAGGAGGATTGGTCAATAGGAGGAAAAATGGGAGGCGGAAATGTAAATGGAGAGATGGAAATAATGAAAGGAGGAATAAAAAAGCGCGTTAGAGGAAATGAGCAAGGAAGAAGTTGGTTGGAGAGGGAACGGAAATGGATGGGATGAAGAATTCAGGAAGTAAAAGAAAGAAGTGAGAGAGGAACTACGAAGATGGAGGAAAGGAAAAAATTTTAGAACTTATTATTGAAGAAAAAAGGAGGATTATAATGAAATTTGTGATAAGAAAAGGAGGAAAATGGGAGGTTCGAAAAAGAGGTGGAGAAGGCTAGAACAGAACTAGAGATTTTTTGAGTAGTGAATGAAGAGAGTGAAGGAAGGAAAAGACTACACCAGGATATTGAGATAGTAGAATGGAAAAAGTATTCCATGTATCTGCAAGGAGGGGTCGAGAATAAAGTTAGGAAGAGCAGAAGAGAGGGAAGGAAATGAGAGGAGCAAGAGGGCATAACAAGAGAAGAAATAATCAATGTTTCAGGAATGACCGACATTGAAAAAATCCAAAGGAGAGGAGGTTAGGAGATATAGAAGAGTGACTTAATGCCAATCTTGTGCTGGTGATAATGTAACGGTATTACCGGAAAGATTCAGAAAAGAAGTTCAGGAAAGAAAGATAGTGCTACCAAATGAGACGGAGTTTGGTAAAGGAATATGGTGATATACAGCATGTATGTTGTAAATTATCTAATAAATAGAGAGTTTAAAAGGAAGAAAGGAAGAAGAGAATAAATAGGTTATGGTAAAAACAGGTATAAGGGAGGGTCTTGTAGAGAATTCAGAAATCTCTTGTAAGAAAATGAGCAGGTTAGAAGTAGCCGATCAAGTTAGTAATAGTTTCTGGTTGCTAAAAGGAGTGAAAGAAGGGTGTACTCTGAGCCCACTCTCATGTAATATCTTGATCTCAGACTTGGAAGGCAGAATGAGCAGGGAAGGATGGGGAGGTGTTAAGATGGGAAAAGTAAAGACACTCGCAGACGCAGATAATATAGTAAAGATGGCAGAGGATAAATAGGGAATGGCGGGTTTAATTACAGAGTTGAAGAAATACTTAGATGGGTAGAAATATGAATTTATTGTAAGGAAGACAAAGATAATGAGGTTAGGAAAAGAAGGGGGAATAAGAATGTATGGACTGGAAAATGGAAGGGAGTAAAGATAGAAAAAGTAAAAGAGTTTAGATATTTGGGATACGCCTTGCAAACAACTGGAGGTCATTAGGCACATATGGAAGAAAGAATGAAAAGTGGCAGGGGTAATGGAGCAGGTATGATGTACAAGAGAAGGAAGATTCAAGAAAGATTGAAAAAGAAGAATATGGTTGTCTGATAGCCTAATAAAGCTAGTTAAAGGATATGGATCAGAAATATGGGGATGGAACGAGAGGAAAGAGATGGAAAGGGAAAAGATGGAAAGGAAAAGGATGGAAAGTTTATAGGAACGATATGTGAGATTGACTAGGAGCGGATTAGAAAGTATCAAGATATATGATCAGAGAGGAAAGATAGAGAGATAAATTAGGTTTCAGAGCATGGAAGAGAAGATGGAAATTTGATGGAAAGCTAACTGAGGGAAAAAGAGGGAAGTAGGCGAAAGAATTTTTGAAGGAGGTGGAAGAAATAAGGGGCAGGGTAATTGAGCTAACGAAATGAGACGAAGAGAGAAGGGAATTCCTAACAGATTGACGTATAAAAGGAGAGTAAATTAGAGTAAACTTTGAAGAAGAAAAAAAGATAAGGAATGTCAACTAATAGAAAGGTGGGGAAGGATCCAGGAATCTAAATACAAAAAATAATATAAGATGGTAAAAAAGGGAGGACGAACAGGGAATTTGGGAAACGGGTGGGAAAAAAAGAGACGGATAAGAATAGCAAGGATTAGAAAGAAGTTATGTGAACCTTCAGGGGACCTATTATGAATGAAGAAGATTAGGAAATCAGGTAATGGAAGTAATGTTTAGGGAGAAGGATGACAAGAGAAGGTACAGACAATGGGACTGGGTGGAAGAGTGTTATTATCATACATGGGATAGTTGCATGAGAGGAGGAGAAGAGTGTTGAGAAAATTTTAGGGGAAGAGGAAATGTGGGGAAAAGAGATGAAAGAGGTAGAAAAAGCTGAAGGAGTGGAAGTAGAAGGATGAGTGTGTGGAGACGAGAGAGGTTCGAACTGTACAATAAGATTATTGAAGATGAAGAAAAATAAGTTAGGATAAGGAAATTATTGTTAAAAAAAATGTTAGGGAACAGAAGTTTAGCAAACCCTTGCGGGACAGATGATGTTTGAAGAACTAAAATCTTCCTTACAGGAAAGTGAATAAATGCTCAGCATTAATTTAAAATTTCCGAAAGCCAAGAATAATATGAATAAACTAATTTATAATTCCATGGTCTAAATGATCATTAGTGAATGAAATGCGTTTTTAATTACTCCAGATGTTAATCGGCTGCATTAAAGTTCCTTCCGTTTCTCGAACGTCACTGAGATTATGATGGAGCATTCATTAATTCACTCTTTTTGTGATTACTCTAATTTAATTAGACGCTCAGTCGTGTTTAAAACCATTTATTAAATTCTAATTTGAAAAAACTAATTAAGATGGCACGTGACGCACGTTGGCGCCACTTCTGTGGATATTTATTCAAGAAATTAATTTATTTTATGAATGAAAGCGCACAGTTGCAGTGATTGTTAAGTTACTTTCGGAAAGGAACTAGTCAACGTAGCTGTTTAATAACAAAGAAGTAACTTGTTCCTGTTATCGTTTCTGATCAATACTGCAAATTTTAATTCCATGTTAATAATAGCTGAATTCATCAAAAAAGTAAAAAAGGAATATTCCACACAATACCTAAATTTTGAACTCGATGAGATGAATTTTTGTCAAAAATGGAATGATACAATTCCCGATTGAAAAAAATTGTTTTTTAATCGAAAAAGATGATGCTTAAGCGAGAAATGTAAACTAGATATCTTCGAATCCACCATTGCATTTTCCAGCATAGGATAACGGTTTTTTTCCTCAAAAAAGTTGAATTTTCAGAAGAAAAAGTTGACTCCAAAACCAACAAGTCAAATTTTCAGATAGAAGTTTAAATTTTTAGGAAGGATTAACTCTCGCAATCCGTTTTCCTTAAAAAAAGTCGAATTTCCAACCTTTACATTCCTTAATGTTACAGAACATAGAAGAACTTTGAAGAAAATGCATAAGTTTTAAAACTATAGTTGAATTTCCAATAAGAAAGATACGTTTTTAACAGAAAATATTTATTTATAACCAAGGAGTACATTTCTCAACCAAGTATCTGAGTTTCCAGAAAAATAGTTATTAGTTAGATTTTCAGCTGAAAAGTAAATTTCTAACCAACCAGTAGATTTTGAACGGAAAATAAAAATTTTCAACAATGTGGCTCAAATCTGGAACGAATGATTTAATTTTGAACGAAAAAGTAAAATGCTCTACCAAAACGAGATGATTCCAAACTGAACAGTTGCATTTCCAAGCTAAAACGAGAACAATTCTAACAAAAAGCTGGAATTACGAACAACAAAGTTCATTTTCAGCTAAGAAGTGAAATTTTAATCGAAATGATTGAATGTTCAACCAAAGAGAGAACTATTTTCAATCGAGAACTTGAATCCTCAACTAGCAACAATACACTTCATACAAAGAATATGGATTTTAAGCAGAGAAGTTTAAATCTCAACTAAGTTGTTAAATTTTTAACTGAAAAAAATAACCATTTTCAACTTGCTAAGAGACATTTTCAACAAAAAATACAGAATATATACAAAGTCCTTCAGATTTAGAAAAATTAGTCCGATTTTCGATAAAGTTGTTGAATTCTTATACGAAGCAGAATAATTTTGAACCAAACTAATTTCCAACAGAAAAATTTTTGTAAGCTCAAGGGAATAAACTTCATCACAACAATTAGATTCGCAATGAAAAAGGATGACTTTTCAAAAAAATTGTTCATTTTTGAGGTGAACAGCCCATACTTCAACGCAATGGTTGCATTTGCAAGAAAAAGAATTGCTACGAATTAATTAAATTTTTGGAGAAAATCATATTTTCTAGCCAAAAAGTCTATTTGAGGAAAAAGTAAAAATTTAAACCATAAAGGATAACTTTCTAGTAAAATTCGTGGATTTTAACTAATGAGATAATTTTTCAACCCAGAAGGATAATTTTCTGTGAGAAGGTCGAAATTTTAATCAAGGAAATAGGGTTTCATGCAGTAAAATCACGTTTTCAACATGATCCATACATTTTCAATCAAATTGTTGACTTTCTTACTGAGGAAGATACAATTTTCAACCCAAATTATGAGTTTCTGAGAAATTAGCTTATCCTGCAACCAAGTAGTGAAGGTTTCGGAAAGAAAACTCATTTCTTGAATAATAAGAATTTAATAAATAAATAATATTAATTCATTTCCTGGTAGAAACGAGTTATTAATCCAAAAAGGTATTTTATCAAAATCATTTACATTTCCAACCAAATAGTTCATTTTCAAAAAGGGAATCTATCTTCCCTCATCCAGGACGGATGGGACAAATTCTCGACCAAGGAGATTCGTTTTTTTTTACAACAACATGAAAGGAAAATTTCCAGTAGCATTGAATGAAATTTGACGAAACAATTCAACTTTTCAGTGGAAAAAGTACATTCTAGAAATAAAAATACTAATTTCTCAGAGAAACAGTTGAATTTTCGATAAAAAAGCTCATTAATATTCCAGAAGTTGAATTTTGAAAAGAATAATAAAAACCTTAACCAGAAGAGTCTGATTCTCAAGCATGCATCTTCTCAAATGACAAATTTTTCGAAAAATCGTTGAATGCCTAACAAAAGAGTGATGGGAATGATAAGACAATTAAGTAGAACATTCAGGAGCATTCTGTGGCCAAAATTAAAACTGAAAAAATTTTTTTCAATATTTTGATAATTTTTTTGAAGGTGATGTTTTGGTCTTGCGAGTACCATCTTTCCACAAAAAAATTTATATATCCCCTAGATTAACATATTTTTCCCCCGAACTGATCGGAGTGGTGCGCCATAGTTAAAAAAAATAAAACATAATTTTCGTATTACCAAATGGGAACCTCACATGACTATACATTAGGGTGGTTCAGAAAAATTTTTTCCGAATTTTTACGCAAAACGCCCGGATATTTGTTAGAATCCACATAAAAATGAATGCATATTTTTTGTTTTAAAAAAAAAAATATTTAGAGGTGCCGCAAGCCCGTGAAGTTTAACACGTATTTCCCATAAGAAAAAGAGATGTTTTTGTAGATTTTATTCAGAAATCTCAATATTGGATCAATCGAAGTCAAAATGCCCCGTTTCTTTTCACAATTGGTCACAGAATGCGAATAAAATATTACTTTTCAAATATCACCCCCATAAGTCTGTTTTATAGGGTCCCAAACCACCCCCATAAGTGAAAAAATGGGTTTTTCGAGTTTTTGGCTCTAATTATGATTTTTCTTGCGGTTTTTTTTAAAGCAGATTGTTTCAAATAAATGAAATACTACTTTATATTGATAATTAGATGTTTATTCAAATTGTTCAAACAATTTATTAACTGTTTTAGCAACTTTCTCTTAGAAACGGGATAGAAAGTTAAGGTTTCTTCTGAATTTTTCAACTTATTTTCAACGTTTTAGTTAGAGCGAGATAGAAATCAATTAAAGTCAAGGAAAAAAATTGTTCAAACAATTTGTTATTATTCATAACATTATTCTCTTAGAATAATGCTACAAAGTTGCGGTTTTTTCTGAAATTTTTGTACACTTTTCACTTGGAGTGGGTAATGGAATTTTTATTCAACAAAAAAAAATTGTTTAAACAAATTGTGAATGTTTACAGCTATCTTCTTCTAGATTAATACTACATAATTGCGGTTTTTTCCTAAAATTTTAAACTTTTTATCACTTTTCAATTAGAGTAGAGTAAT
>WSXT02116329.1:0-11063 GCA_011762715.2 Neuroterus valhalla | reverse complement strand
TAAGATGTGTATTATCTTGTCAGCTCTCAAAGGTGCTTTTCAGCCCTGTGAGCTTCATTTTCAATAAATTCAAATTCAAATTCAAATTGAGGAACAAATATCTAGGCATGAGTCTGAGTTTGAAATTCTTCCGTCTCTTTCTGATGTCTCTCTCTCTAGTTGCACCTGTATACGTACCTAGTGTTTGTACATGGTTCGTTTCTATCGCTCGCTTCTTACTGTTGAGTTTGGCTGTACAGACCCGCGCTTGACTCGAGCGAACAATAAGTGACCCAAAGAGCAGGTAAAGGGCTAGATGGGGAACCATGAGGTAGCTTTAAGCCGTTCATTCCTATTAGAATCCAGATTCTTGAAAAAGGAACGCAGTGCTGCCGAAACGTCGAATAAACGAACTTCAATTCAGTTTCGTTTTTCAAATTTTATTTGAAGACCGTAAGATATACAAAATTATTTCATCACCTACCCTCTGACGGTCGAAGAGAGAACTGATTTGATTTCTATCAAATCTGATATTCAGTGTTGAGGCCTTTTATATTTCATGGAGAACAGCAAGAATTCAGAGCAGGCTCTCAAAGTTATCTGCGAGGGGGCCTTGATGCGCGGTGTGTGCAGTAAGCCAGTAAGTCTTTCTGGTGCAATTATTAAGAATCAGTTCAATATGTGGTAGCAGTCGTGAATTGTGATATTGAAATGCATTCCGAAAAATTATCCACGGCGTTCAGTATGTGCTAGTGAAATGTGAAGGAGCGAAGGATAGGAAATAGTAGAAACATCGCAAGAATGAGTTAGCAGATTACAAATTAGTCTATTGGCTCAAAGTTTAAAGAAATTCGTCTTCGCACACATCGAAATCATCTCAATCGTAACTTCTTCCAATTTGAGAAATCTTTATGTCATCATGTCGACATAGATTGAATAGGCAGACTCAGATTCGTCGTCTCTTAGAATATTATAATATTATGACATATGAGCAGTAGAGCTTTATTCTTCATTTTCGTGAATCAAGACGGGTTTCTTATATTTCTTGAAAGTTAACTATTCCTTTGAGCTGGTCTCAACGTTTCAAAATTGTTTATTGCTCGATCATCCGCAGACATTATTATAGTGTTTCTTCCGGGACCAGTAGGAGTGACTTGCAAACAATGAGGATTGCAGTGTCGAAGTCGAGTGCATGCAAATGGATAATTGCATAACAGTAAAAACCTTGAGAATCATCGAATTTCATAGGATTAATAAAGATCTGTAAGTTGTTTCTTTGTGTACTTCGATATGCCTAATCTCTAGTCAATCCTCTGCTCTTGGTTTTGGGACTTGTTTAACATTTCGGAGGAATATCAATCCCAACGTGCAATAATTACCCAAATATTCCATGAGACTATAGCTTTGATATAATATTTCGAGATTGAATTTTTATCAGTTGAACAAGTGGTAATTTACAATTAATTAGCTGATTTATTGACTTATTCATTGCACATATGTCCATTTGTAGACTGTCTCGTGAATGTCGAGTCTTTTTCCGAGACTAGTAAAATGATTCTAAACTTCGGGCTAACGGTTTGTTACAAATAGCCATCTTACGCGTCACATCGAGCAGTGGTGCTTCAGAGTTAGTGAGTGCCTTACTTGATATAGGTTCGAAAGTTTCTCTTGTGTCTGATACTCTCGCGCAGCGACTTAGGCTGCCTCACTCGAGATGTGATTCAGGCCTTTTACAGTAGGTGAAAAACGTGCGTCTATGATAAATGGTGCCGTTTCATGCACTTTGGCACCATACTTTCAGTCTGATTTTAAATGTCAAATAAAACGCACTCGTGCTTTCGCATTTGATTCCACATCTACCACATTTTCGAATGGGTACTACAGATTGGCGTCACATTTCTGGGTTACATCTGGCATATCCAGACTTTGATAATAATAGGGTGATTGACGTGATCATAGGAGCAGATGTTTATTCGTATTTTCTCCTCCCTAATATCCGTAAAGATGCTCCTTCAGCTTCTGTTGCTCAGGAGACCTATCTCAGTTGGATTTTATCCGAAAAAACATCAGTTAATTCATCGGCAGCCTCAAGCAGTGAATCTATAACAGCCGTCGGAATGCATATTTCTGTGCTAGAAGACCTATCTTGCGAACTTCAGAAATTTTGGGTAGAACAAGAGATTCCTTCTAGATCATGTTGACATCTGAGGATCAGGAGTGTGAGGATTCCTTGTAACGCTACTTTTTCAATCAAAAAGAATTGATTGATGGTCTCTTTAAATAGCGCACTAAAGGACCCTAGTTGAGTGAAATTAAGCCAAACGAAACAAAGAATTTTTGGGCGCCAGTCCTTGCTTGGAACAGGGGCGAACCAATCAAACCAAAGTACGTGAGAAAAAGATAACGATAACCAGGAATCTATATTCCAAAAGGGAGCGAGAACCTCACTGAACACTAAACGTTTCAGGCCAAAAAAGATAAAGGGAACCTCACGAACTTCAATAAAAAAGGTTTACCCCAAATAAAACAAGCGATTATCCACGCAAAAAGGTATAAAGTAAGGCAGTATCCAAAGATAAGATAATTCAGATAAGGCAAGATTGAAGAAAATTATAATAAAATAATAAGAACATAGAAAACGATAACAAAAAGTGAAGGAATGTCAGAAGCTAACGTACATAATATTAAGGAAATTAATCTCAAAGGTCATCGAAAGTCGATAAAATAACGGACAAAAGTGTTTTTCTTCAACAAATAAATAATGGGTTTGGAATAGGAATTTAAAAACTACATTCAATATAGAATGTCCTAAACGAGTATAATAACGCAAACGGAAAAGGTGAACCTAATAGTGGGTACGATACAGGGTTCTAGTAAATACCAAAAAGCGGTTCTAAAATAAGATACAAATAGGGTTCTTGACGATACCAAAGAAAGGCAAGCTCGCAAAGTAAACGGAAAGAGGTTCTTGAAAATGTATTTATGGGGTCCTCGGGAACAAACTCAAAAAAGAGTTCCCGGATAGTAGACAAAATGAGGTTCTCAAAAAGTAGATACAATGAGGTTCTCCAAAATGAACGAAAAAGGGGTCCTCTTAAAGTAGACACAAAGGGTTCTCAAAATTGGGGTTCTCTAAAATAGAGACATTGGGAGTTCTCTTTAGTAGACACAAAAGGTTCTCAAAAAGTGGACACGAAAGGGGTTCTATATCGAAAGAGGGATTTTAGTCTCAAAATAACATATCAAACTTTCGGGGTCTCATTATCAAAAAGGGCGTTGAGTCCTAAAACAACATGTCAAACTTTCGGGGTTTCGTTATCAAAAAGAGGGTTGAGTCTTAAAATAACAGGTAAAACTTTCGGGGTCTCATTATCAAAAAGGGGATTGAGTCTTAAAGTAACAGGTAAAACTTTCGGGGTCTCATTATCAAAAAGGGGATTGAGTCTTAAAATAACAAGTAAAACTTTCGGGATCTCATCATAAAAAAGGGGATTGAGTCTTAAAATAACATGTAAAACTTTCGGGGTCTCATCATCAAAGGGCATTGAGTCTTAAAATAACAAGAGATTCAACATAATTAATGGCATTCGGCACTCCGGAACACAAACAAAATTAGCAAAGCATATTATCACACATCAATACCATATTCAGAAAAAGTGAAAAATATTATGGAAGGCGATACTATGAATTCAATTATTATCGATGATTTAGCCAAGGAGCAGTTTATTTTGGATAATAGGCAAAATGCTAATAAATTTTGCAAAGCGTCTTGGCGAAACCATTAACAAAAAACGGAGTCCTACCTTGATTAAAGTTGCTGAAGGTCGGGACCTCGTGTTGTCACGTAGGATTCACAATTACACAAGAGATCGTTTGAACACTTACCGGTACTTTTATAAAACGGGGGAAATTACATGATAAGGGAAGGGCTGATGCGCACAAACTCGCTTTCGAAAATTCGCAACGGCCGAGAGGAAGATAACCAATTAGGCCCGCTTCGGATTCGCCCATCCTATCGTCCTGTCCTTTCTTCGCTGGTCCTTATCAGCCGCCTTCGGGCAAGAGAGAGATTCCGAACTCTTTCGCATGAGAGAGAGTGAGCAGCAAAGGTCCTTTCATTTAAACCTTCAGGGCCGGCTGTGTCCTGGTAGCTGGGTGGAGAACCAGGAACCCTTTCTCCTCACTGCAGGTTTGGAGTAGTTTCCTCGATACTCCCGATAAAAGAAAAAAGCAAAAAGACTTGAGAAGCTAACGAATGTCTGCTCACAACAGAAACATTCATAACGATAATAATAATTTGAGGCGAGGTTACCTATTCTTATGCTGAATTTTGTAGTAACCGCCTCGGTCGATCCTCACCAGGAACGTGCCTTGGATCTCAGACGACCACCAAAATGGTAATCCCTCCTATCCTTGGTGGTAGAACTAATTAGTTCTCCTTGGGTGTCAAGAGAAGATTCGATAACGATAAGAAGAAAATCCAGAAAACTATGAAGGGATCAGAGATTCGAAGATATATGCAGGTGTGGAGTAGATAGATCCAGTTTGTCGATCTAGAGGTTGGCGGAAAGCTGCATGGCTCTCGCTCGAGACCGCGGAATTTCAAAAGTTAACAAAAAAAAAAGGTTAAAAACAGCCCTAGATTCTTAACATAAAATATAAAAGGTATAAAATAGAATAACGAGAAAAATAAATAAAACATAAAATAAATCGCAAGAAGATAAAATAAAATAACGAAACAAAACAAAAGAGAGGAGTGCCGAATTTTCTGCCCTTCGTGAGAACAAGAGAGCATCAAATTTCATATAAGTTACGCCATATGAAATTTGTGAGTTGCAGAAAATCTGCAACGTCACATCCTTCAATGCGACTTATGCTCGCACATGGTTCGGCTTCCGTTGAAGCACAACTTGCAATCAATCGGAAATTAATATCGACCAGTTCGTCGAATGTTGTATCGTCAGGAGCGTCGCCTCACGCGTGACGTGACCCCTTTCAAGACTTATGATGAGTTCATCGAAGGGCCTCACTTTTGGCCACATGAGCCCATAGTACCCGTAGTGAGATCCAACATTATCGAGACAGTTCACGTTCAATCTACTTACCTTCACATGGTGTCTGGAAGACTTCAAGTACTACAACAAAGCTTCCGGTAGTCTACAGTGAGTCTCGGTGATCAGAAGCTGGTACCTCACGCAACGAATGCTTGCACTTTCGACCTACTATATCGCCCAACTTGTTTTACGTTGGAGACTCCATATCATTGCTGTGTGCTGATGTCCAACTATCTCGCCTGATAACGGTTACATTTATATATTCTTGTGCGCCATTTCTTGTTCTTCGATGCCTGCAGCAATTGGCAATTGATGAGGGACAAACACTATCCTCTCGCCGCTAAGACAATTCATCAAGAAACCTATGCTGATGATGGCATTACTGGCACCGATACGCTAGACGAAAAAATCCTCTCCAGAGTCAGTTACATCAGCTGTTCAAAGTGGGCGGCTTCCCTCTTCAAAAGTGGATGTTGTATGACTCGAAGTTATTAAGGAGCTTACCAGAAGAACATCTGGCTTCATCGCAACCCAGATCTCTTGCAATTCAACAATCTGTTTAAATGCTAGGTCTTCACTGGAATTCGGAAGATGATGTTTTCACATTTAACATTGATCTACCAGCATCCATGCCTGTCGTGATGAACGAGCAGTTCTCAGTTAAATAGCTCGACTCTTTGATCCTTTAGGCTAATTGAGCCCAGTGGTTATTGCTACCGAGATCTTCTTCGAATTGCTGTGACCAAGCATCAGAACCCTTCAGAAAAAGTCAATCTTCTTAGTTGTGTTATGAGAATTTGGATTGAAGAATATCAAAAATGCTGAAAATACCAGTAGAAATTTCGATTCAATATTTTTTGATTCATAACGTGAATCTTCCAATTCGAAAATTCCTGAAATTTGAAAATTCAAAACTGTGCTCGAGTAAAGTGTACGTATCAGGACATTTTTGCGACACTTTGTTCTCCCAATATGACTCCCTCCCATCAACAATTTTGGAACAAATTAAAAAGTAGTTCTTTCTGTGGAAAAGTTCGAAAATATCCAAAAAAAATTTGATAGTATAAAGTTGGAAAATATGCTGCGGAGGTCATTGAGAGTCTATGAAAATACGAAGCAATGCAATTTTTAGAAGGATAAGATTAAGATTTTTATGAAAGACTATTGCCGTCTTATCATCTTTATTCTCTTTATTTTCTCTAAATCATTTGATCCATCAAAAATTTCACAAACAGGTTGTACATGAGACAGGTGAAGATTAGGAAATTATATGGATCTTCCCTCTTACGCCAAGAGTTATCTTTAATTATTGTGAAGGTTATAAGGGTAATAAAGACAACAAATATGGAAAACTTTGCGCTCATTACATTTTTATTTAAATCCGCAAATAAAGTATGTCTTTAGATTAAAGTCATGAGAGGTAGTATATAAAGGAGTCATTTTTCATTCACTCTTCAGGGACAAATATTCAAGGACCAGTTTTCTTTTTAATTCATCCATAAATCTCTCTTTCCGAAAAAATGAAACTCGGTGCAGTCTTCCTACTCCTCACACTCGTGAAGTATAATTGTTCTTCTCGTAAGTGTACTATATTATCATAACTGGAGGCCCAGATTCAATAGGGGCCATTAACATAACTTGAGGTTGGAAGTTCATTTCTCTAAACGAAAATGTAACTATTCCTTTTTAACTGAAATTCGAGTATTTGATATAACATCTTTGTATAAAAATGAGGAAATTTTTTTTTTCTAAATTCAATTGCTTGATACACCGAATTGAAATATTCTTTGTTGAAACGCCAACTTTTTTATCTTTTGTGGTTGAAAATATACTTTTTCCGGAAAAATGTACTTCTCATGATTGAGAATAGTTATTAATCGCGAATAATCAAGATTATTATTAGGGAAAAAATTAGAATCAAAATACCAGCTACCCACGCGATAAGTTTACTGGGAGAATGTGAAGTGTTTTTACTGATTCATGCGAAGTGAAGTAGTTCGAACGGTAGCCGACCAAGACATTTGGGGTCTTGGCCACTAGATTGTGACGGGAAAACTCTATGTTCGCGCACCGGTTGCGACCATGGAACCTCAGATGATGAAAATGATTGTCGAGGATTTTTCCCAAACATCCAGGCAGGATTATTGTCAAGAAAACATTCACTGAAGCGATTCCTCGTTTTACTGAAGAGAACCTATGGACGACAGCCTCCAAAATGTCTTGAGGTACGACACCAGACACTAATGTTGTCACGACAGAGGTTTTGGAATAATGTCCTGGAAACACCCTTGCTTACTGCGTAACATGTTTTGCTTCTGCCTCACAACTAGTGTCTTCTGTTTGAGATAGAATAAACAGAAACAAGTTATTTTGGACAAGGGTGAAGGGCGTTTTCACGGCATCATGATGCAGACCACCCTGCATGGTTAATGTCATTGGAAAGCTCTTCGAACTCCAGTATTGAGCGAGATTAGGAACGATAGTACAAGCAACAGGAGGCCTTAATGATAATCAGCATGGTTCCCGTAAGGGCAGGTGTACAGTAGCAGCGATAAGAGAAGCTCTTCAGGAATCAGGAATGGCTTAAAGTGGTAATCTTCGGGCAAGGACTGTCTGCACCATGATCACTTCCGACATCAAGAATGCATCAAACTCATAAGGATGCGTCGACATTCTTGAAGCATTAAAGATTAGGTTCAGCAGGATCACTGGATATCTACAGCGTATTGTCAGCGATTACTACAATGATAGGAATCTGATATTTGGAAGAACTAGAGGAATGCTTTGCGTCTAAGGTACTTCGGGAGTTGCTCAGGGGCAGTTATTGAACCCAACGTGTGTTGGGTCATGGTTTACAGCTCGTCAGTAAGAAGACCGAGGTCTATGTTCTCAGTGGTAGAGGAACCTCAGCCAATCGTTTGACTTGAACAACGCTTAGAATAAAATTGAAGCCGTGAATGTGCTTAGTACCTGGGTGCATGTATCGATGGACAACTTTGGATGAGGAAGAAAAGTAGGCAGACGTTATTAAGGTTGACTGTGACAGGATCTAATGGGCACAGCGGATTGTATATGCATGGACCTGCAAGCAGCCGAAAGGAAGAGGATCTGCATGGAGGGAAAATAAAACGTAGAGGTAGATATTGCTATTCGAGGAAGAGCATCAAATCTTCACTTGTGATAGTAGCAGTGGAAAGCAGATGCAAGAGGAAAATGGACCGGCAGGATAGTAGGTGAATCAAAACTATGGATTAATAGGAATCACGACTACTTTGAAGCCTAATTGTACCCTAAGAAAAGGAAATTAAGTCCAATTGTGATCAACATTAAACATTAAACCAGATAATATCGTACTTCGAGGGAATACTGATAGCGAAGAAATGGGAGGACGTTATTGAGGAAGAGAGAAGCTTTGTAGTGGATGCAACGAGTCTCTCAAACTTGTCAAAGGCTAATGAGCCCGAGTGTTGTTGAAACGCTTCTAAGGTCAATGCATGTATATATAAGTGAAGGAATGCAAGAAGCCATATCCTAGCAGGAAGCCGAGGCACGGCGTAAAGTTTCACCTCAGGGCTCTGAAGTAATGCGGTAGGTGGTTTCAGAGTTCGGGGTTGGCAAAAGAAAAGAGAAATATTAGTCGGTAGGAATGTGGCACTACTTAACACCTGAATGTGTGTTCAACGCAAGATTCCCCCTTTTGCCATAATATAATTTATCTATTTTGATAAGACGTATAGTGTCTGTTTCAAATGTTATAAGGCACTTGACAAAATCAAGAATTGCATTACCTACCCAACTATAAGAGACAAGGAGGAATATTAATACACAAAATTACTCAATCAAGAAAGGTCCACTTTCCTGTGTATCATTCCTTCGTGAGACGCATATTTTCTGTCTTGATCATGATAACGATTTTCAAAAAATGGAAAATTTCATCTGCCAGCCAATCTATGCGAGTTATGAATCTCGGGACAAGTATTGTAATAAGAATGTGTTTTTCAAAGCCAATAAAGCCATAAGGTTATCAATTTGGACCTTTCATCATTAACAATTGGAACAAATATAAACATCTCCCAAAAATCAAAGACTTCTAATAGCTTTGGAATATTTGCAACTTTGTATATGCTTATAACTATTCAATGGACGAAGCACGAAGTGCAAGGATCAGAATGAGTCAAGCGCCGGGAATCCGGCAACGTGGTTGAAACATCAACTCTTCTGTGAGGGGTTTGATGTTTTTTTTTTAGATGGAAACTTATAATTTGGAAATATTCATTTCGGATTTCAAATTTATATTCTATGGTAAAAAATTTATCTTGCTTGATTAACATTCCTTTTTTTCATTTATGTATTGAGGTCCAAAATTCAACTGACTTTCAAAGAATAAGTCTTTTCAACTCGAAAGAAAACTTTCTCCAAGAATTTATAGAGAAAGAATTCTGGTGAAATCATTTTCTTATGACCTTTGAATAAAATAATCGAAAGCAATATGAGAAACGCATCTGTTTGAAAATACAGCAATGTTATGGTAATCAAAGAGGAGGATAGGATATGGGAGGGTGGTGGGGGGCATGTAGAGCAAAAAATTGTATCTTTCTGCGCTTGCGATTCCTATCTTGAGTCGAAAAACCTAATTGATTTATATTTCTTGTTACAAAACCAGGTGAAATTAGATACACCTATCATTCTCTACCACCACGAACAATTATTGTGACAATGCTGGATGGATCCACTTATAAGGGACATCTCCAGCCTATAGAAAATTCAAAAGTACCTATCTGGTTACAACGTGGGCAATTGCACCCTAGGGATTTCCATTATTTTATACGGACTCTGGAGAAAAGTTATGAATCATCTCTCACTCTGCTGGACAAAAATGCCGGTCATAACATTGCTATTCATGGTCCAGTGCACGCTGCGATACATGAAGAGGACAACCCAGTACTTTCTGCTGAAGAGTTTGCGGTGTTCAATGTAAACGACTATAATTTCAGGAGTGCAAGAGGAAATGATAAGGGCAAAATGCCAGCCTACTTCTACATCTTTATATCAATACCAAGGCCGAATGGACATGTGTATAGTTCATCTTCCTGGTGGCCTTCATTTTAAGAGATTTAGGCCTTATTTTCCACAACAATGGAATGATCTGATTTTTCATCCGATCTGCCTTCGACAATACATTCCTCTCAGCGATTTTTCGATGTATTTCCTATTTTTTCTCACAAATGATTCCTCAAACAAAAACATTGTTTTTAATATTCCGAAATTGATTCGGAAAAGATATGCAACTATGTATTACATCATGCCGTACATACGAGTATTTTGTGCTGGAATAAAAAAAAAGCAGATTCTAAATGAATAAAAGTTCATTCAAACACTGTTCCTCATCTTTGCACGCTAATACTGCGCTAACACCCTGAAATCAATTTTTATTACTAACGGGATGGTGAAAAACCTGATAACAGACACCGAGATGAGTTCGCAATTCTCGCTAGTATGGGGCTTCCGATGTAGATACAGATAAAGAGATGTTGTTTCCATCCTTTGCTCACGCAAAAACCGGCATATCCTTCTTTGCATAATTCCCCCAGGGTACATCAAGATGTACCCATCATCCTCAGTGGTGCGACGACACGTCGCGGCTTGAGGTTGTAGGCCTTCAACATCTTGGTTGAGCATGGTTGGTTTCTTCGAGATGTCTTAGATGTTATTTCCAGCCAGTTAGACTCATCATTGAGTCCCTCTTGGCTTCTTCTTAGTTCCTTTCTAGAACACTCCACGGATCTGTGGCCGTTTTTACCGCATCGCCAGGAACAATTCTTTCTGTCAGGGCCAGTGCAGCATGCTGTTATGTGGCCATAGCTTTGCCAGCAGTCAAAGTTAAAGCACTGGGTAACCGCTAGCCCTTTTCTTTTGTGGTCGATTCTTTAGTCACATCGACGAAGTCCTTCAAGTTACACCTGAAGGCCCTCTTCGTCACATTGGCTCTTATTGCTCCTGCGTCTTGGCCACCAAAGTGTCTCTTGAACG
>WSXT02116318.1:0-11064 GCA_011762715.2 Neuroterus valhalla | reverse complement strand
CAAATAATTAAATACTATTATTATAACAAGAAGACGAAACTCAACAAAATAATTGAAGTTGGATATACAACTGAAAAGATTAATTTTTTACTGGAGAAGACGATTTTTCAACAGAATACACGAAGTTGCAAATGAAAAGTTTGACTTTTAACTGGAAAAGATTAATTTTCAAACGATTAATCCAATTTTGAATCAGAGGAATGCTTCAAAGAAATTTTTACCATAAGGGTTTTTTAAAAATGAAAAATAGATGTATTTAAAAAAAGACATGAACTCGCGACCAATTAGCTTGATTTTCAACTATTGGAAGATAATATTTTAACCAAACAGTTGAATTTTGAACCTTAAAACATAACGGAATGAAATTTTGAACCAACATTTGAGACAAAATTTCTCAGCCAGAGAAATTGTTTTTCAACTTTGACATAATCTTTGAACAAAAAGATTAATTGAAGAAAAGTCAGGATTGCAACAGAATAATTAAATTTTCAACCAGGGAATAACAATTTTGCCCAACCAAAACGAATCTTCAAACCAAACTGTTGAATTTTTAACTGAAAAAGATCAACTTTCATAAAAAAATTAATTTTCAACTCAAATGATGAATCTTTCAACGAATAAAAAAGGAATTTTCAGCAAAGTATTTCAATTTTTAACTAAGGAATTGAATATTGAACCATAAGGAATCAGTTTTCAATCAATAGGATCAATTTCTTAGAAAAGAAAACAGTTTTTCAGAAAATTAACAGAATATAAAAAAACCATGAATTCACAAACAAATAGTTGAATTTCCAACTAGAAAATATGAATTTTTAACCAAAGAATAACATTTTAACCAACATACATGAATTTTCAACTCGAATGACGGATCTTTTAGTAGAAAAAAGTAATTTTCAGCGAAAAGTTCAATTTTTAACTAAAAAGTTGAATATCAAACCATAAGTAATCAATTTTTAATCAATAGGATCAATTTCCTAGAAAAGAAAATATTTTTTTAGAAAATTAAATGGATTTAAAAAAAAGCATGAATTCACAATTAATCTATCTTTGATAGATCTTTGAACAAAAAAATGAGTTGGAAAAAAAGTCAGAAATGCAACGAAATAATTAAATTGTCAACCAGATAATAACATTTTCACCAAAACAAAATACATCTTCTAACCACACTGTTGAATTTTCAACTAAAAAAGATTATCTTTCATTCAAAGAAATTAATTTTCAACTCCAACTATGAATCTCTAATAAAAAAATGAATTTTTATCAAAGAGTTCAATTCGAATAACCTTTCAACCAATTGGAATAATTTCTTGCAAAATAAAACAATTTGTCGGAAAAATACACGAATTTTCAAAAAAATATATGAATTTGCATCTAAGTAGCTGAATTTTCAACTAGAGAATATAAATTTTCAACAAAAAAGTTGAATTTGGAACTACAAATTTTTTAATTTTCAACCTAAAAATATAAATTGGTCTTATGGATCAATATGTTTATTTATAGCATTTTATCATAAGAAATTCTCTAAATTAAATTTGAAAACAAAAGTCAATTTGAAATTGAATATATAACAGTTCAATGTTTATTTTTCTTCTATTCGCAACAGTAAAATATTCAACTGTTATGTGAAATCAACTGCGAAAATTGAACTGTTGATCATTCAATTTTCAATTTGCTTCAATTTACATAAGGTTCCATGGAAATTTTGAATCAACATTTTAGTCCATGAAGAAATGGTTCGAAAAAGGAATCTACACAGAAAATTTATGAGATTTATGCAAATTTGAGAAAATTAAACTTCTATTTTAATTGACTGATTTTTTTCTGACCATCTGAAGCATAGTTTTTATTTTTTTAAACTAAAATTCGTTGGCCACATAAGTAGCTGAAATTAAATCTATTAAAAAAAAAGTGAAAAATAAATTAAAAAAGAAAAGACTTGCGTTTCAATTACGGGTTTCCGAATTCAAATAAACCCAGCTATTTTCTGTTCATTAAATTACAAATTTTCTCCCACTTTTTTTTTATCATTGGGGCCGTTCAATTATTACGTAACGCAACTTCATACAAATCCCCCCCCCCCCCCATGTAACGAGATTTTCCGACTTTTCATTCGGTTTTTGAAAAAATGAAATTTCATTGAAATGTTCATTATAATATTATCAGCAATGTTATAGAGACTTAAAATAAAGAAGATCGCTTGCTGCTCAAATAATTATTTCAATTGTTAAACAAATTTTTGTAAAAAATGAAGATTTTTTTATTTGGCGTAATTTCAATCCATAAGAGTTATTTCCTTGAATTTTTATGTTAATAAACCTATATATATATATTTTTTTAATTTCGGTATTAAAAAAAAAAAAAAAATTGGGGAGATCTCAATGAAAATTGTTTGATCCATTTTTATAATTAAATCAAACATAGAATAAATATAATATTGGTGACGATTCTGCGGCTACGAAAATCGGCTAATTTAAAAATACAAATATTTTTTCTAATTTGCGAAATTGAAAATTGAAAAAAGAAATCAAAATATTAACCTTCTACCATTCAAGTTAATATCTGCAGCTTCTCAAAGTTCATATCAAAAACAATAATTCAATAACCGAATTTAGACAAACCCAAATAAATGTATCTCCAAATTTGGTCATTGGATTCTTGGTTTTTTATTTTAATTTACAGGAAATGCAAATATAAAATTATTTATACAATATTATTTGAATGATAAATAAGGATAAAATACAATACGTTAAAAAAGCGTTCAAAAGGGGTTGGTTCCACTAACATGTATGCTAATAAGGCATATCAGGTTGGTTAAACTTAAAAAATGGCGCTCTGATCTCGGACATCGCCATTTTTACGCTCTGCTATCTATCTTTCATGACTCTCAATTTTTTTCAACAAAATTTTAATTTTACTCCAAATTTCTGGAAAAAAAGGGGAATTTTTCTGAATTTTGGAAGATATTTTTCCTATAAATCAAGGTGCGATGGTTTTAAATTTTGAATTGTGAACAATCAAATACAAGGAATAATTAGGAGAAATAATTTCCTGAACGAGAAAAAATCTGCTTCAGCACGGATTTGAACCGGGAACACACAATACATGAGTGGAGGTATAAACCAATTACAAATGGGTTGGAAACTCCGCTTATGAGTGGCATTCCTGGTTCAAATCCGGACTCAGGCAAATTTTTTCTCGTTCTTCTGTAATAATTTTTCCGAATAATTCTTATATTTTGATTGTTAACAATTAAAAATTAACAAAATTTTTCAAAAACGAAGACTCAACGGAATACCGTAAAATATTTTTTTATTGACAATCTCATCAATTATTTAAAAATTGACTTCCTTATTTCAAATTCATATTTTCAGATTGTAAGTTCGGCTGTTTTGAAGCAAATTCGTCTTTCTGAATAAAAATTATTCAGCTTCTGTTGAAATTCAACTGTTTTATAAAAAAACCGCTCTTTTCCGCCGTTTTTTCTTTTGTTGAAAATTTAAACAATATAAATGATTTCAGACAAGCAGTTGGATGTTTAAATAAGTAAATGATTCCTCAACAAAATGAATGAATTTTCGGAAAAATTCGGGAATTTGACACCAAATTTGATTACCCGGTTGAAAAATCATTTTTTTTGGTAAAAAAATTAATGATTTAGTTGAAAATGAATCATTTTGAAACATTGCATTTTTTTATCCAGAATTCGCTTTTTTTGTCGAAAATTCAAATAATCGATAAAAAATTCAACAATTTTGGTCGAGAATTCTACCAAATAAAAAATTTCTTGAATAAAAAAATTCTGGTTCAATGAGGTTTCCCCATATTGACATAGAAATACAACTGTTTAGTTGGAAGATGATCTTTTTTGATATGATTTGAATAGTTTTCATTTAAAATTGATATTTTTCTGATTGAATTATCAACTATCAGATTTTTCTTTTAGGATTCAATTTTCATTGAGAATTTAATTACTTGTTCGAAGAATCATCTTTTTGCTTGAAAATTCAAATTTTATATACAGAATTCGTCTTATGATTTCGAAAATCCAACCACCTGATTGACATTTTTTTTCTTCCTTGAATAAAAAATCCTTCTTGGGTGAATATTTAACTATTCTGTTTGAAATTCGCCTTTCTGATTTAAAAATTCCTTATTATTGGGTTGAATTACAACTATTTGGTTGAAAAAGATCTTTTTTGGTTGAATTAAACTATTTTTCACTTGGAATAGAAATATTTTCCTTCGTATATCAACGATTCTTTGTTCAACATTGAGGATTCGTCAATTTTTATTGACAATTTGATTCCTCTGTTGAAAATACATCTTTTTGGGTAAATACATGTATTTCGTTGAAAATGAATTTTTTTGTTTGAAAATTTATTTAATTTAGTTTTATGTTGCAGCATTCATCTCTTTGGTTGAAGATTCAAATATTTTGTAGATAATTTTTCTGACAAGTTTAAAATTCAACAATTTTGTTGAAATTTCTTCTCTTTTTCGAATAATAAATCCTTTTTGATCAAAAATTCAAATTTTGTATCGAGCATTCTTTATTTAGGCTTTTAAAAATGTATTATCTAGCACGGCAAAAAAAAAATGGCTCAAAAAAATATTGCAAAGAGTCATAATTGGTTGAGTTGAATTTTAACCCGAGAAGATCAATTTTCAACCAAGATAATTATTTTTCACTAAAAAAGATAAATTTTCAAACAAAAAGACGAATTTTTATGAAAGAGTAGAATTTTTTAATCCAGAAAGATTCTCTGCTCAATAAAAACAGTTAATTAAATGAAACAGTATGATTTTGAACCTAAAAAAATATTAATTAGAAAAAGAATTTATTTTCAACCCAGCACTCAATTATTTCTCGACCAAGAAGATGAATCTTTAGCTATAATAATAAATCTCAGACCAAAAAAGTTATTATCTCACAAAATGGTTTCAATTTTAAACAAGCAGTTAAATTTTTAACAAAAAAAAATTAATTTTCTTACGAAGAATGTTGTAGTTGATATTTTACACAAAAACGATAATGAAGAATTTGCTATAAAGTATTGAATTTTCAACTACAATAGATTAATTTTCCATGAAAAGTAAAATTTTTCCAAAAAAAAATTCAATCTTTGACCAATTAATCTAATTTAAGGCAGCAAATGTAACATTTTTAATTAAGCTGATTAATTTTCTCTTCGATTAAATACTCTTTTATTTCGTGTATTTTCAGGCTTTCAGTCATTGAAGGATTATTGAATCATTAAAATACTGTTTTTAGATTTTATCTACTATCTTGTACTTACGCAATCTCAATTTTTTTTAGTTTCTTTTCAAGGGATAAACATGGGTTCTTACGAAATTTTTCGAAGAGAGAAATCCGCAGGTATAAATTTAAAAAGGTTCCGTAAACCTAAATCCTAAATAAAATAGGCACAAAGGTATTCGTTGACCTGTGCGGTCTTCTTTTTCCTAGAAATCAAACATGGCCACGTCCCATATGAATTATAGAATCAGCCAATCGCAGCTGTCGATTTTGTTATTTACGCACATTTATCTTTTGTTTGCTTTCTATCTTTAGAACGAAAATGAAAAAAAAAATTTTAATTAAAAGTACCCTCGAAATTGGAGAAAATTTAAACAAATTCAACAAAATTTAGTTGATATGAGTTCATTTGCAGCTTTTTAACAACAAACAAAATATTAATAAAAATTGTTGCAACCAAAAATGGTTGTATAAATTTCCTGGATGGAAACCAAATTTTGAACTAAACTAAGTTAATAATTTCAAACCCAAAACGACAGACTTCCTGCTCAACAAGAAAGTTTATTATTCACAAGAACAGTTTGAATTAAAAAAAAAAAAAAACTTTTTACCAAACATACGAGTTTTTAACCAAAGAATTGATTTTAAACCCAATAGTTCAATTTTTCACCTAATTGATGTATTTTCTACAAAACAGTTGAATTTTCAGCAAAAAAAAAGAAGTAAATTGACAACAAAATAATAGAATTCTTGACCAAAAATGTGGTATTTCAACCAAAAAGTTCAATATTTTTATCGAAAGCAGTT
Source organism: Neuroterus valhalla (assembly GCA_011762715.2). Taxonomy (NCBI): domain Eukaryota; kingdom Metazoa; phylum Arthropoda; class Insecta; order Hymenoptera; family Cynipidae; genus Neuroterus; species Neuroterus valhalla. The sequence continues at coordinate 5,000 of WSXT02116318.1, read as the reverse complement.
GAATTGAAACTTTTTTTTAATTTTCTACTAGAAATATAATTTTTCAAACAAAAATTTTGGTTTCAAACCAATAGTTCAAATTGAAGAAATTTTTAATTCAAACAGACGAATCTTCCAAAAAAGAGTTTGATTTTCATAAGAAAAAAGTTGATATGCAAAAAAAATTTTAATTTCCAATCAAAGCGGTGGATCTTGAGAGGAATTCATTTCTAACAAACTACATAGTTGAACTTTCCCTCAAGCAGTTTGACTTTTAACCAAAAAGATGGTTTTTTGATCAAAAAAGTTCTATTTTTAACCAGAAAGATGAATTTCCTGAAATGAAATCATTGTCCAATCAAAAAAGGCAAATTTTAAACAAAATCGATTGAAATACTTCAAATTTTTTAATTGTTCAATTTTTGGCTTAATAGTTCTATTTTCAACTTAAATCATGAATTTTCTCGCAGCAGGGTGATTTTTCAGCGAAATAGCATAATTTCCAACAAAAAATATCAATTTTCAACCAAAAATGGACAGAGTACATTCAAGTCGAAAAAATAATAATTCTAAACAAAAAAAAAAGATACATTTGTTCTAAAATTTGAACTAAAATTGTATATCTTCAATAGGAAAAATGAATTTTCAACAAATAATATCAATATTCCATCGAATATAGTAAATTTCTTATCAAAAAGATGATTTTTTCATTGAGAAGATTCATTTTCTACAAAAGAACAATTATTCACAAAAAAAAATGAATTTCCAACCAAATATCTAAATTTTTGGTTGAAAATATATAGTTTTCCATTCAGAAAGTTGAGTTAGATGAAAATTCAACTACTTCTAGGTAAAAAATTTTGTATTTTATTTTGAATTTGTCTTTTCTGCAAAATTGATCTTTTCGATCGGAAATTTGACAAATTGGGTCAAAATTGAACAACTTTTTGGAAAAATTTATCTTATTAGTTGAAGATCCATTTCTTAAGTGAAAAATTATTCTGTCCTGAGAAGAAAATTATTCTCTTTTATGAGAAACTGCACAAATAAGATGTTTTATCGAAACAATAAGCCTGTTTGTCTAAATTCAAGACATTATAATTAATTATTAATTTTAATGTAATTTCCTGAGAATTCGTTGGTAAAAAAGGATTTTCCCCTAAATTTATCATCATGTCTACACTTTTTAGCTATCAAACATATAATTTTTCAATTACAATCAATAGTCTTATGATTAGAATAAATATTTTTTAGATTAAGAATTTTTTCCTTTAAAAAAATTTCCTTTCTTTAAAAAATCGATTATAATAGGGGTAGGGAGAATTTAATAAAAGTGTATTGGCAGAGTGTTTTGGCAGTTTTCCACATTACCGGCGGATCTTTATGGAGTTTTTAATAATCCTCGCAGTCGAAAGATAGAGCGAGCCACTTACTCGATTTAATATTGTATAACGAAACTTCTCCTGGTGTGGAATAAATATTTTGTGTGGGAAAATTTTTTTTTGGAAAATACTTGTGTTGGAAAAACTTTCTGTTTGATATATTTCGTCCAGAAAAATTCTTGTGTGGAATACATTTTGTGTAGGAAAAATATTGAACGTGATATTTAAAATTAATAACTATTCAATTATGTGTGGGAAACATTTTGTGTAGAGAAAATATAATACTGTTCTATTTTGTGAAGCAAAAAATTTGTATAAGAAAAAACTAGTCAGCACAATTGAAAATTTAGGACATTTTTTTAAAACTATTTTCCTTTGTCTGTATATTTTGTTCTCATATAAAATTTTGTATACAAAGTTCCGCAGAAAAAATACGGTTTCAAGCAAGTTAAAAGAGAAATGGAAAAATTGTGGATTTTCAACTGTTTGCTGGAGGAAACATGTAAAATTATTGTTCTTACATTCGAAAAAAATTCGTTGTGGAAAATAATAGCAGGAATAATATTCGAACAATAATAATAATTTTGTGTGGAATATATCTTGTGTACGCAAAATTTGTTGCGTAAAATAATTTGCGCACGAAAAATTCTTTACGGAATATATTTTGAGTAGAAAAAATTTGCTGTGGAATTTATCTTTCGTAGGGATAATTTTTTGTGGAATATCTTTCGTGCAGGAAAAAATTTGAGTACATAATTTGTGCATGATATTTTAAATAATTACTATTTCATTCTACGTAGGAAATATTTTGTGTAGGAAATATCTTGTGTTAGAAAAATATGAAAGTGTTTTATTTTGTGTAATGAATTTTTTTGTGCAGGAAATATTTAGTGTAGGAAAAAGCGAGGGAACAAGTATAATAGTGTTTGATTTGGTCTAGGATATTTTTTATGCAGGAAAAAAATTGGTATAGGAAGTGTGTTTTCCCAAGCCAAACTATTTCGTTAAAATATATAAAAGAAAATAATTTTCCGGCTTTGAAAATCAATTTAAATTGTAAATAAATTGTAGAAGGAATTTCGCGACGCTAATCCGAAAGAAATAGTTGCTTGGCCCTTACGTAATATAAAGTGCGCAATCTTTATCGTCAATCAGAGCTCTTGGTTCGGTGGGTCTCAGAATTTGTTTCTCGGGGAAGGGGAACCAGATTTGAGATCTCTGAGATAAATTTTGGTTGGAAATGTGAAGCTGAGAATTGAGAATGGGTGAATGGGAGGAAGAGGAAACTGTCGACTCAAGAGCTGTGAATTCGAGGTTGAAAAGCGCCGGTCTTTTCAGACGTGGGCCAATTGGATGTTTTCAGAAAAGTGCGTAGAATCGGAAAACAAGCGCCGTGTTGTGCGTAGAATAGTAGAACCTTCTACAAAACGCCGGCTTTCGCGACGGATATGAACCAGCACCAGATAATAGATAATAATATGTTAGACACGTTTTTTATGGCCCATGTTGCCAAATATAAACTAGATTTAGACTAGGAGACAATTTTCTCCTTTTTATAAATATTTCAACTTGTTCTACGCATTTTCGGAACAAAAACAAAACCAATTTTCAACAGAATTTGTTCTTTTTAAGCGACAATATTTCTTCAACGAAGTAGATGCATTTTCAAGAAAAAAAAAAAACCAAAAAATTCAATAGTTTGTATTCGAAACAAAGAAACGAATTTTTAATTAAGGAAGAAGATTTCTTAAGGGAACATTAAATAGCTAATTTTCAACCAAAATAGTTTCGAATTTTTAATCAAGAACAGTTAAATTAAATTTGAATTTATATTTCAATTAAAACTGAATTTACGAGCAAGGAAAATAATAACAGGAACAATGTTAAAGCATTAATGATAATTTTGTGCATCGAAAAGTTTGGCTCAGGATACATTTATTGTGCAAAATAATTTGGGCAGAAACATTTTTTTGTAAAATTTTTTTTTCGTGCAGGAGAAACTCTTTGTGAAATGTTAAAGAAATAATTCAATTTTAAACGAGCAGTAAAATTTCCGAACAAAAAAACGGATAAATGAATTTGTGGTTGATTTATTATAAATTATTTCTATTGCAAAAAGATTTTACTTTTTATTAATAATCAGATTTTTTGACATTAGTTTAATCTGTTCATATTAGTTGACAAGAATAATTGTTCAAACAATCTATTATTATTTATAACAATACTCTTTAGGAATGATGATGGAAGATTACGGTTTTTTCTGAAATTTTTAATTATTTGTCAACTTCCTTGTTAGATTAAGACGATAATTAATGTGTTTCAAAAAACTTATTTGTTCAAAAAATTTATTATTGTTTAAAACGATCTTTTTCTATAGTGATGCTAGAAAGCTGCGGTTTCTCTGAAATTTTCAACTTTTGGTCATGTGCTTACTCAGAGCAAGATGATAACAATTGCAATATAACAAAATACATTGTTAAACAAATCATTATTTCCAACTATCATCTCCTATAATGATGTTAGAAAGTTGAGTTTCTTTTTGAAATTTTCAACTTGTTATCCACTTTTCGTTAGAGCAACGTAATTATCAATTTGAGCTCAAAAACTCATTTTGTTTAACAGTTAATTATTGTTTACAACAATTTTCCTCCATATTGATGCTAGAAAGTTGCGGCTTTTTCTATAATTTTTTAATTTTTGTCCACTTTACAGCAATAATGGAGTGATGATTATTGCAATCTAATAGAAGTAATAGTTACAACAATTTATTATTGTTTAAAACTTCTTCTCTTATACTTATTCTAGAAAGCTGCGGTTTTTTCTGTAATTTTCATCTTTTTGCCCACTTCTCACTTACCAAAGGGCAATAATAATTGATATTCAACGAACGCTATTGTTTAAAAAGATAATTGTTATTATTATTTTAAAGACCATTATTTTATGTGTGAACAATTCGATTTGCTCGCTTGCATTTATTATTACCTGTGACAAAAGAAAGTCATAAACAATAATAAATTATTCAACCAATTAAGTATCTATGTAGAAAAAAATGAAACTTTTAGAAAGAACAGCAACTGTCATTTTATTTGAAAAATCAACAATTTTTTATAAGAATATTTGAATTTTCAACCAATATGAGATGAATTTCCGAATAATGTGATGAATCTTCGACCAAAAAAGTAAGTTTTGGTTTAAATTCCAATCGAATTTTTCAATTTACGAGCAAAATGAACCAATTTTCAACAATCTAGTTGAATATTCAACTGACACAGATTGATTTTTACCAAACAGTTGTATTTTCAACGAAGAAGATTAATTAGTTGATAAAAAAAAATTTAACAAAATAATTGAACTTTTAACTGAAAAAGAAAAAGTTTTAACCAAGAATGAAATGGTTAATATTTCAACTAAAGGAACGAATTTTCAATAAAAAAGAAGATTTCTCAGAAGAAATGAATGAATCCACACGAAAAGAAAAATAAATTCAACAAAACGAATAAATTTCAACAAAAATTATGATTCTTCAACCACAAATGAAATAGTCGAATTTTTAGTTGAAAAATGGAATATTGGTTTATACTCTCTCCCTGTTACGGGTTTTGAGAGTCTCTGCATAACCTTCTCTCTATTCCTTTGCAC